>CM035162.1:88212386-88438550 GCA_020205615.1 Panax quinquefolius
TAGTCCATTTTTTAACGAAAATGATAAACGTTCAACGCTCGTTTCTTCGTTCTAAATCGAAATCCGGTCATTTTCAAGTACGCAACTCTATAATGTCAAATAGGACTTGTCTCCATTGAAAACCAACGTTTCAAAGCTCAATATCAAAATTCGACCTCTAATCCGAGAATTTTACGAATTAGACGATTATCGTCTAAACTCGTGAATTCCGCCAAAACTTCGTTTCTTAAGATTTGTTCTTCGTTTCAAATGGATTCATTCTGTCATACTAACATCTTAAACATACTTACTTCATTAACTTATAATCATGATAAGTTATTACTTGTTCTTTGTGAGTTTATAACTTATAAAAATGTAAATTACTTATGAATTCTTTTCTCATGACTTATGATAGTTCATGACTTCTAACCATTATTCTTTCTTCTTGTTATTATACTAACTTCATTAATGTAGACATGGCACAAATCTTACAAGTTCTTCTTTAGTTCATAGCTTATATGATTACGAATAGCTTATTCATTACTTATACGGCTTAAGTCCATTAATTAATCATTCTTACTACTTCTTAGCCTACAAATCCCACCACTATTCACTTCTCTAACAAATGAAGAGAAAGAGAATCATGGTTCAAGATTGCTTACCCTTGATGATCACTTGGTTAATCTTTGACCTTCTTCTTGCTTCTTGAAATATGTAATCTAGCTTTTCTAGCGTTTTCTCTCAAGCAAATAAGCTCTCAACTTATAAGTTATAAAGTGTTGGATGAATGAACAACCAACAAATGAAATGCAAGCTTGGTATTTATAGGACTTGCTAGGTTAGGGTATAATGGTCAAAAAGCCATCCATCTCCTTATTATTCATTACCTAGGCATTAAGTTAACTTGATCACCACATTATTTGCTTAGCCATTAAGTTATCTTGCTTATCACACATACTTGGCCATTAAGTTTACTTGTTTAGCACAACTATTACCCTTTACTTGCTCATCACATTCCTTAGCCATTAAGTTTTCTTAACTTATCATTTGATTAATCCTTAAGTCTACTTGCTCATCACACTTGTTTCTTGGTCGCCAAGATCACCCATGTGATCATGGGTTTCTGCATGGATCCTCCTAATTCATTGGACCATAGCTTGGGCTTAGGTTTAATTAGCTTAGCTTAAGCTTTGGGCTTGCACATTAAATTACTTTGGGCTTCACATTACAAACACTTGGGCTTGCATATTAATTCTATTGGACTTTCATATTAAATCATATTGGACTTGTACATCCCACATAATCCACAAGTCTATTCACAAATGGCTTAAAGCCTCATAACATATACTCTACGTATTAATCTCGTATTCCAATCCGTATGTTTATTCATATACGACATATCATCATTCATATATATTCGTATAATACCTCATATCATACTAGTATTCATTACCTCGTACAATACCTACGTATTATATGATCATCACTTAATTCATTAATCGCATTACATTTCCATCTCGTAAATCATTTTCTCCTAATCGTTAGGTTTTAAGTCCGCAGGCAAAAAACTGCGTTTTCCATAACTGAAATATTATTGGATATTCCATCTCACCTCGATATTCTATCGTTACGTATTTCTCGGAAGTTCAAAAATAATTCCCGAGCAAAAGTGCGTGAATAGTGTTTTTCGGAAAATTTCTCGGAAAGCTTTTATTTTCGTCTTGGAAATTCAAACACTTTAATTCTACCACGTAGCCAAAAAACTACGACGTTCTGATTTGTCTAGGTCATAGAACGACCTTTAAATAGCTTACTCCCATAAATAATCAATTAATTTCATTTAATCCATATTATCAAAAAAAAAAAATTAATTCTCAAAAATCTGAATTTTCTGGGGCGTAACATTCCCAGTTCGTCAAACTTACCACACTTATGAGTTCAGGAGCTTGCCACAATTATATGAGTGTATGAACTTATCCTAGTCAGACCTTTGGCGTCCATTCGCTGAGGGGTTCAAAACATGTCATATAATTATGAGTCATGAACTTACCATAAGTATGAGTTTTAAGAACACACAACTTAATCTTAATCTTATATTCATATAGAAAATAAAGATTTCATTCATACAAACATATATATATATTTACATATGTTCACACATCTTTCTCGATATTACAACCGTTAATATAACATACTACTATCAATAGATATTAATGCTTATACTTAAGTTATCTACCGTTCACTCCCTTCTTCGGTCTTCTTCTTACTGGGAAATTTGTTGAATCCGTGACCCGTTCTCCCACATGAAAAACACTTCCTCATATTCGGCTTAGGACAATGTAGGAAAATATGTCCTTCCTATTTACAATTGAAGCACACGTTCTTCCACATCATGCATTCTCCCGCGTGAGTCTTTCCACACTTGCAACAAACTTGCTTCTTCTTCGGGTTTGAATTTTTAGAATTGTCGTTGTCCCTCTTTTTCTTTTTCTTGCCTTTCTTCTGCTTGATTGTTCCTTCAAACGGTCCACCACCTTCAGTCTTCATCCTTTCCACCTGCGCCTTCAGCTCATTTCTTTCTTGAGTCATTTTGCATAACGCTCGCTCTGTCTCACTATTGATGCGCTTCGGCAATCCCTCACTTAGTACTCTAAATGAGTATTCTAGATTTCATTTATGGTTATAATCCTAGGATTTTCCCCACTCCACTTAAGGTTTATAACCTATAGCTTTGATACCAACCTGTGACGCCCCCAAATCCGGGTTACCTGACTCCCGAGTTTGGTGTTCACGATCCACAATATAAATAACATATAACCACCCATTTAATTATAAATAGAAATTTACACCACATTAACTGATATAGTTAATACATTCATCCCATGTTATCTAACCTTTATATTACAAACATACCCATTTAGATATACAAAAAGGGTTTACAAATACAACATATTAATAATGTTCATTAAAACTACTCCATCATTTTGCCTTTGCCTTTGTTCTTCACAGCACCTCTAATCACTTCGTCCCTAGCTGAAATGTTTTATTTAGCAAGGGTGAGCAACAAATTGCCCCGCAAGTTAAGATATACAATGAATGTATAAAAATCAGAACAACATACTATCTATTTGGATAGAATGACACCAAAGTTCGGGGAACTTTGAAATAGCTGAACAAATCTCTAATTACTAACAAGTCTTCTCGCAATCTATGCAACACAATAATTTGATAATGAAAGAGTGTAACGCTTTCAAAGTTTCTACGATATTCTAATGAATAACAATTTAGAAATACTCTCTAGAGTTTATACTAAATGATCTTAAATGATCTTGAAATTCTATTCTCGAGTAACGATCAAAGATTTACTTTGATATACCCATATAACAAGGAAATATTTTCCAGAATTATAATGAGTGATCACAAAGGATATAGAACTTCTCTTCTCGAGTAACTATCAAAGATTTACTTTGATATACCTAGGTGTATCAGATAACCATAAAGATAAAATCATACCCCTCTGCAAGTACTTAGAGCGACCAACCCCTTGTACCCTATATTATGCATAATACTCAAAACGCGAGCAATAGTCGAATATACGACCAATTATGTCCCCTTTATATAAAAGGTTGTTCTTCTCAGTCTTTGAATCAGAATTTGACTTAACAACGAAATACAATGATTCAATATCTAATCACTTCTCTTCTCTTCTCTTCTCAAACCTATCAAGTTTTCTTTTTCGATCTAGCCGAAACAACTGGCATTGATCTATCAATAATAATTGAATTCTCTTCTCTTCTCTTCTCGAACCTATCAAGTTCTAACAAATGTTCATCTAGCCAAAAAAATTAGCTAAGACATGTTTCAATACGATTAAACAATAGGCAGAATTTAACTGTACTATTTGCAATCAATAATAGCTTCTACGGATGTGAATATCCAACAACAATTATTCTACAAGTATATTCTCAGATTCAATAATTCAATTTGAATTACTAAACATGCACTAATTGCGAATAATCAACAATATATTATTGGACGTGGTCTAATCAACAACACCATAGTATTTAAACAAATATAACTCAAGGTTGAGTTAGGAAACTTGCCTTCTGTGTTGATTACTGCTACATAATATACTTATCTGCGTTTGAAAGACCTATAATCACAATATCCGTCTCACAATTAGCACCATAATTCACATAACACTGTAATTTACAGTTAATCTTTCTCCTAGACACATTAGCACATAATCACATTTAGTGTTTATAACCTATATAAACACTTATCAAGTCTAACTAGTTCGGTCTGGTTGGACTTCGGTCTCATCTCGGTGTACTGGTCACCCTATCCGACAATTTACACATTTATTGTCAACTAAACTAGGTCTCAAAGCTTCAATATTATTTTAGATAAGTCGTATATCATTCATAATATTTTTCGGAAGCTTTTAATAATTTTCTAACAATTATTATAATTTATAACAATTTTTCAAACACTTGAATCATTTTTAAATGATTTAAATACAAATTAATTCCATCATCATTAATATTTAATAATATTAAAATATTAATGACATACTTGTCAAAATAATAAAGTTATTTATAATAACTTAAAATATTTTAAAATCATCAATATTCTATTTAAATGATTTTTAAAGTAATTAAAATCATTTTTAAACCATCAACATTAATATTTAAATACTAATGAAATTATTATCAAAATATTAAAAGTCATTAATTATAACTTAAAATATTTTTAAATCATTTTTCTCATTTTAAATAATTTTTAAATCAATAAAATCATTTTCCCATCATTTATTTAATAAAATAATTAAATAAATCTAATATCATTAATATTAATTTATTAATGAGAATTCTCCAAAAATATTGAAAATTACATTTTATAACTCAAAATATTTTTAAACACTTTATTCTTATTTAAAATGATTTTATAACATTAAAATCATTTTCTCTAATTTATTTAATACACTAATTAAATAAATTAAATATCATTAATATTCAAATAATTATAAATATTAATGAAAAATATCCAAAATTATCAAAAGTTAATTTTGAAATTTAAAATAATTTTTAAAACCATTTTTGTAATTTTTAGAATTTATTTCAATTTTTAATTAATTTTCGGAAAATTAGAAAATAAAAATATTCAAAACCGTCGCTATAGGATATAGCGACACTTTCTGTCGCTGTTGGTGTTCTTGAGCCTCAAGAACAATCGACGATCGATCTTTCAAGGTCTTGGTTTGACCGGTTGAAATTCTCACTGGCGTATTACAGGCTAGCTAATACTTTGATCTTGTAGTATACATGTAGTACTACAAGTATCAATCATTATCTTGGTCGTACAATAACTCAGATGCACGATCTGAGCATTTGAAATCTTTGTCAGGTTTGTTCTGGGTTTTCTGGGTAACCCAGAAACCCAGGCAGTTTAGAGTAGGCATGTTCTAGCTCGACTATCTCTATGTTCTGGTCATGATTTATGTGGTCTAATGGTTGAAACCTATAGTGTTCATGACAAGGAACATTTACATAACACTATGTCAGTCCAAAAATATCACAATCTCCATAATCAGCCCGGTCAAAGTCTGTCAGAAGGCGTGCTCTTACATTTCTTGGAAATTCCAGAATATAGAAATTGATACCGGATGGTCTACTTTGACCGTCCACTAGATTCGAGCACTTGATTGTTTAAGAGATCTAAGGCCATGGATCTAGAGTCCATATTACAGGCTACAAGTATGTTACAACAACATCATCAAAATACTTAACATCTGACAGATTCGTGCCTTGCAAAACCTTGTCAGACGCTGCTAACGAGTTTCTGGGTTGCCCAGAAACTCTTGGTCATGCTCGGTCAACGGGTTTTGACTGCTTACAACTTTCGATCTAGACAGGTAATCATTGTGATTCCACTTCCAAATTAAAGACCACATGACAAGATACAGTTTACAACTTTAAAACAACAAAAATCAAAAACATAAAAGAATCTAGGGCCACTGACATTTGGTTGTCAGGCCACCTTTTGTGTTCTTGGATAGTTTTTCAAAAACTCCATTTTAAAGCCTTTTGATGCTATAGATCTATGATTTATCATCATAGATCATCATATAACATCCTCTAGCACTGATTTAAACACAAACTTTACCTTAGCATACAAGATCAAATAGTGAGTTAGGGTTTATACCTCTCTTGTCCAATCTTTGATCCTTGATCTACTTAACTGATCTTAGTCTTTCTAGGGGTTATCTAGTGACTGAAATACTTGTATAATTTGGAGGTTAGGAGAGAGAATGAATTTGTTGAGAGCTTGAGTGTAAAATGACCAAGTTTATGGACTTTCTCTCTTATATCTTATGATTCATTGTATGTTGCTGAGATTGTTGGCAATAATAGGCTGAGTTGTTGCGAAATAAGTCACAATGTCAACAATAGTTGGTCACTAACTCTCATTTTGGTAAGATTTACAAGTTACCTTGATAAAAATCCAAAAAGGGCATTTTGGTCATTGTCCTTGTAATTTTAATGGCTTTCTTGACTTTTGCCCAAACCTTTAGGGTTTAACCTTAAGGTTTTAACTCTTAGATTTTACAACCTTAGCTTCTAGGATTTTCTAAATTAGGGTTTCAAAATAGAAAATTAAGATTTCTAAAATATAATTAGTGTTTCCTAATTATATTAAAGGTTACTAATCACATTCAAGTTTACTAATCACATAAGGCTTGCTAATTAGGATTAGGGTTTCCTAATTAGGGTTTAGGATTCTTGAATTTAAAATTAGGGTTTCTAGGCATTCGATTAGGGTTCCTAACTACGCGTTAGGGTTTCTAATCTTGAGATTAGGGTTTCTAGTCCCTTATTAGGGTTTACTAATATTGTGCCCTACCCGATCAATCATTGATCAATAATTCTATACAATACAAACACGTACTCATCAATACAATTATTTTAATTATATTTTCTTTCGAATCCTTATTCATAACTAGGGTTAGGGTTTCTAAATCTGTTAAGCACAACTCTATTCTTATTTTCTCTGTCAATACACAAATTGACTACTTCTCGAGACTCGTATCACATATATTCATCACAAAATTGATAATTAATATTAATATTTTTAAAAAATATTCATAAATTTCGGATTATTCGAAATCCTGGGTTATCACAACTCTTTAGCCCAATAACTGGTGACTTTGAACAAGATCAAGCAATGTGTTTTAATCATTTGATGACTAATTGCACAGAGTTATCCAGTAAAGCTGCTTGCTAAGTTCGAGGAACTCACCTTAAGTTGAATGCATGAGGAAAGGCGTTAATTGACCAGTATGATCCGGACGAAAATCTTACTGAATTAGCAGACGATGACATTGATTGCACCGTCGGTGATACTGGGGAGACAATGGGTTATGATAATGACGACGAAGATGCAGAGGAAGAAGTGGAAGAACATGAGTTCTTGCCACCAATTATTTCTCAAACAAAGGGCCGCAAAAAAAAATCAAGGTTAAAGAGTGCATTCGAGAAAATAGTGGGTTCTAAACCTCATCGAAATTGTGCAATTTGTGGCCTTGAAACCGACCATGATAAGCACAATCACTATCGAGGGTTAGGAATTCCTGAGCCTAAAAAATAGTTCTCAGTTGTAATGCCCCAAAATCCGGTCTATCTTCACACCCGGATTCCGTACGTCACGAGTACATCATTCATCCAACATACATCATTATATAATGAAATATAACGACATACACTCTCAAATCCCAGGTTCTAGAAACCTTATAACCTTTTTCATTACAAATAATAATAAATACATTATTCATTTCATCTTACAAGAGTGACTTTTATCCGCCACCAAGGATACATAATAGTTCATTAGACTAGTCTATTATTCAGTTTTATCTTTCTACATTACAAGTCTTCACTTGATCTTCTCGCTCATTCACCTTCTGAATGGTACTGCATCTGGATACCGTCAGCTTGATCTTTACGGGATCCTTAAGTTCTTCTAACCTTGTTTACTGAAAATTGTTTTTCATTTAAAGCAAGTGTGAGCATTCAATTGCCCAGCAAGTCATAACAGTTGAACAAACAACTTCAGAATTAAAACATTTCTTTAGAACTTCTATAACCGAACAAAAGTTATGAAGCAGCTTGAATAATAGGAATAGTCTCGATTCCTATCATATTAAAACATCAGTCATTTTCACTTTGAAATACTTTCATTCTTCTACCTTTTTCATACACATCCTATCCGGCTAGAATCATTAGCACGAGACTTAACAATAACGGTTCATGTATAAACAGAACATATACTTGTATTGAAAGGCTCGATCACGAAACAATGCATATCATAGAAACAAAAGTGTTCAAATTGTGGCTCAAGGCCTCATACGTTCTACCACATTGTACAAATATCGCACATTCGCACATAGACAGAACTTCTCAAGTACAACATTTGACGAGTTTAAGAAACTAGCATTCATGTAATATGAATGAAGTTTAGGAAACTTGCCTTACGCCTTTACCTACGACTTACTGAATTTGAAGCCTTCATTCAATTCCTATATAACACATAAGGAGAAAACATAAACACCAATTAGTAATACATTGAACTTACGCATTGGTTTGCTTAACTTTACTTCTTAGGGTTCGCGTTCTTGCAATATAAGTTTACGCAACTAACTTCCTTTACCAGTTTACGGCTTTATGACATACGGAGATATCTTACTCAAAACGTTCATCATCTTGGATGATTTATATTCTTATCTTCTTTTTATAAATTCTCTAAGACTCAGCACACATCGCTTCTTCTCGCTAGTAGTCCATATGGTACTCTGAGTGGTTTCCCACAAACAACCAACAAACAAGTTCCCGTCTCATCTACACCCGCCTACGCGTTGAGTTAGATCGGTTGCCAGTTTCGTATATACCTTCGCTCTCTGAAGGAATTGTTTAGCCCAGCTCCCATATGTCAACCATCAAAGTTACGATTGTACCACAACCTAACTTCTCTTAACTTGCATGAACTATTAAACTATAATGTTCGATTAAGTCAATTTCTTATTCCTTACGGCTTTCTTGACAACTAAATGTCATCTCTTAGGATTCATTCTTTATCGACTCACATTCGGCTTTCATTAATCTTATTACCGTTCATTACAGCTTTCTTGATAACTCAAATCTTATTAATACTTTCGTTATCCTTTACATGAACCCCATGTTCATTACTCATTCTTAGTGTCGAAGCCATACCGATAGTTGTATGCTAAGACCGATCGTTCGTCGCAACAACGTTGCGTTCACAGCATCTATACGCTTCACACTTATCTCTCATTATCATGATATAACATTGAAATGTTATTCATTAACCTCGTCACTCAACGTCTAAGGAATCACAACCATAGCAATTCCTCACGTTCATTCATCCCGACTACGGTCCCCGGACATCGGTTACGTAACTCGTGATTTATATTCTTTGTTATTCAATCTCGCTTAATCTTTACGTTCAACCTTTAATAAAGGTTTAAATCATTTACTTAAGTGTTATTTTAGGTGAACTATATGTTCATATTTCTTTTTTGCACATCCCCTAGTAATTGAGAATTTAAAATCTCATTTATGGGCATTGTCCTGCACCGGCACTGCGGCGTCGTGCCCCTTCCTTTCCTCTCGCGCTGCGGCGCGACCTACTTCTCTCTCCTCTCTTCCTGGGCTGACGCTGCGACACCAAGTCCTTTATTATCTCTCGCGCTACGGCGCCACTCTCTAGAAAATTATGGCCGAACTCGCGCTACGGCGCCACTTCCCACAGTCTATCTGGCGCTGCGGCGCCGAGAAAAAACCCTAGAAATTTTTCTAAGTGTTAAATAAATTATTTGAGACGCTCACTTTCCGATCTCATAACTCCTTCGTTATAACTCGGAACGAGGTCGTTCCAAAGCCATTCTCTTCTGTATCTTACGTACTTCAATACCCCTTGGACAGAACTTCGTTCTGAATCCGTTAACGTGCCATTCGATTGGCTTGATCTTCAACCTTTGTTCATTTTTACGCTTTTAACGCTCTTTGTTCGACCGTCCGTAATTCGATCATCCGAACTTGGAACTCACTCGGTCTTGAGTCTATGACTCACGTTTTCTATTTTTTCTTACTTTCTTATGAAACCCTACACGTTCGGGTTCATTTACTAACTTTCTAATTCTCGTTCATCTTTTACGAAATTTTCGCCATAACTTCGTTATAGCTAAGTTTTAATCCATTCTTCATGAACGTTTCTACCGATCCTAACCAAGAAAGAAGCAACTAACTTATACACGATGGTTTTAAACTTGTCCATCAACAACAATTATCCTATGATGGTTTTAAATTTGTCCATCAATAATGTTCTTCGTGTTTATTCGTGTGTTCTTCGTTTGTTCTTCGTTTTAATCGATATTTTGGATTATGATTTCACTTGTTATTGGAATTTGATGTTATAGAACAATATTCCTTACTTATTTCACCTACTTATTCATATAATCCACTCGGATCGCTCTAATTCATTACGAATCTTATACTTCCTTAAGAAATTTATAAACTAAATTTCTAAGTTCTTATTTCTTTTTTTTCTCATGATTTCAACCATATGAACTCATCTCTAACATCATCTACTTCTTATTCTCATTAAGTTATGTTTTAACATAGAAAACTTAAAGAAAAAAATCTATTAGAAGCTAGGTTTTAGATTACCTCTTCTTCTTATTTTTCTCCCGCTAGACAAAGCCGGCGATTTGCAAACTTTTCTATTTCACGATCACTTTTGATCCGAGCATTCATGCTCACACACTTCCTTCTCCTCTTCATCCGAGCTCTCTCTCTCTCTCTCTCTCTCTCTCTCTCAAGTGTGGGATTTTCAAAATCCCAAAACAAATGAAACAAGCTTACTATTTATAGATTTTCAAAGCTAAGGGCATTTTAGTCATTTTGCCCCCACCTCCTTACTATTCCCACCTCCTCCCACAACTTAGCCACCAAGTTTACTTGGCCACCACCCTTACTTAGTGGCCAAGTAGCCTCCCCACATGCCTATGGGTCACCCCATGGTTCTTACCCATCCGTTTACCCATCGGTTCGATCCGCAGTTTATTTTCTTACTTTGGGCATTAACCCTAATTCTTATTAGGCCTATCTTGGGCATAATTTCACAAAGCGTTGGGCTTGACATAATCCAAGTCCAATTAGATTCTACAAAGTCCATGAACTCAAAGTTCATTAAGACTTATCGTATTCTACACATCTCATTCTCGTATTTTCTTTGTATATATACGTCGTACTAATCTTCTTACTATACTCATATAATAACTAGTATTATCCTCGTATTTCTCATGCATAATAATCCTAATGATTATACGTGATCATAAAATTCTCAGAACTCACTTTTCCTAACCCTTAGGTTTTGAGTCTGCAGGCGAAAACTTCGTTTTTGCCATAACTGAAATATTATTAAATATTCCATCACGTCTCAAAATTAAACGTAATCTATAACTTCTCGGAATTTCAAAATAAATCTCCGAGCAGAAGTGGATGAATAGTGCCTATTTCGTCTTTTTCCCCGAAAATATTTTGTTCCCGAAAAACTTTTGTTTTTGTCTTGAAAATTCTTATTCGCTCAAACTAGCTCGTAGCCAGGATACTCCCGACTTATAATCATCCTAGGTTATAGAACGATTAATAAACACATAGCACATAATAGTATTAATAAAAATTAGTTTTATTAATAACTAAATCTTTAAACCTAAATTCTGGAAGATCCGAATTTCTGGGTCGTCACATCAGTTGTATTATTTAAGCTATGTTTTTATTTATGCGAATATTGTATTATTTAAGCTATGTTTTTAGTGCTTGCGAATATTGTATTATTTAAGCTATGTTCTTAGTGCATGCGACCATTGAATCATTTTCAATATATTTTTATTTATGCTTAGTTGTATTATTTAAGCTATGTTTTTAGTGCTTGCGAATATTGTATTATTTAAGGTATGTTCTTAGTGCATGCGACCATTATATCATTTTCGATATATTTTTATTTATGCTTAGTTATATTATTTAAGCTATGTTTTTAGTGCTTGAGAATATTGTATTATTTAAGCTATGTTCTTAGTGCATGCGACCATTGTATCATTTTCGATATATTTTTATTTATGCTTAGTTGTATTATTTAAACTATGTTTTTAGTGCTTGCGAATATTGTATTATTAGTGCATGCGACCATTGTATCATTTTTGATATATTTTTATTTATGCTTAGTTGTATTATTTAAGCTATGTTTTAATTTATTATTATTATTTTATTAATTAAACTAAACTTGATAATAATAAAAACAATGATAAGAACTAAACTTGACATCTAATTCATAGATTTCGTAATTAGTACACCAATAATATGAATTAAAATATAAGTCTAAATATCATCTGCGGGAAAAAGTCTAGCTTGACATCTAAAGAGTTCCCACGCAATTCGGTATCGAAATACCGTTAAATCTTCTAAAGACCATTTTTCAATATGAATATTTACACTGCCCCTGACAAAGTAGTCAACATATTTGCGAACGAAAATGCCACAATCTGTCTTCTGGGCTGCACAGGTCTGGTCTTTGGTATGTATGAGCACGAGCGGATCCTGTGTTGGCCACTCACGCTGTGGATCACCAATTCTCAAACAAACAGGTATCAATTTGACCTGCGTGCACAAAGTAATATTAATATATTGAATATAAATTGTATGACATATATATAAGTACAACACTAAAAAATTAATATACATACCGTAACTTTAACAAATTCTCTATACATTTGTTGGATGGTCATATACGGGGTATCATCGTAGAGAGGGTCAAAGATGGTGACTGCCCATTCGGGCACCGAGAATACAAACAAGATAAAATGCTTGGTATCTTTAGTACACACTGGCATGAATATATACGTGCATTTCTGTAATTTGGGGCCCACATCTAGGTGAACATAGGGGTGACAAAAACTCTCTGCCCCATTCGCTTGTCTTGGGGGCACAAAGTTCTTGCCAAGATGCATGAAGAATAATTCCATGAAGGCAAATTTTTCCCACCTTCTAATTCCCCGCGTCCTGTAGTACTCCTCTCTATCCCGCAGTAATAGCATATACGCGTCTAGCGAATGCTCAAAAATCCAAGTTGCAGGGCTTAAGGCCTTGAATGCGTTGTGTTGCAGCGTATACAAGTTTTGCGGATGTGTGAGCGGAAAAATTGGTGGATTATTAAATGTGTTCCCAAATAAGTGATTATTTATAAACTCAACCTTGTATTCCCTAAGTTTTTTGGTCAGATATTTTTTCACACCGTAAGAGATGTGTAATTCCGCCTGCTCTTATACCTGGAAAATATATTGATAAAAATAGCAATATTAACATTCATAATAATTACTATTATTAATATTTTAACTAATAAAATTAAGAGGGAATTATATTAGTAACATGAAAATAATAGTACCTATTTACCCGCCTGCTCTATGAAGCTAGTCTCGAATGCCTGGGTGGGAACATAAGCCTGGGTGGTGGGATTGGGGATGGTCCCACCAGTTATATATGTTACCTGGAAATAAGCTTGGGTGGTGGGGATGTACCCTTCTGCTATATCTTGGGCCTAAAGAAAATTAAGCATGATAATTATAATTACTAATATTATTATTAATCATTAATAATATTTATATTAACATTCATATTAAATACTTGAACTTTTGCCTTCTCTGTGAAGTCAAACTCGAATGAGTAAGAGGGAACATTAGTCTGGGTGGTGGGGATGTAACTCTCTTATACCGCAGTATTACTTGGCTCCTCTCACTCTTCACCATTATTCCCTCTGACTTCAAAGTTGTATACACCGTAATGATGGTCCCATACATGTTTCTCAACTGCATAGTCTGGAGGCATCTCAATAAAAGAAAAGCACTTATCAAGTAAGGACTTTGCACTCTGAACCTGTCATGTAAGATGAACACAATATTAGTATTATTAATAAACAAGATAGTATGCATAAATATAATATGAATAAATAAATGCACGACACACAAGTTAAAATATGTAAATGTTAGTGTACCATTTGTATAAGATGATGTTGCTGCCTGTAAATAGTCCGGGGCTCGTATGTAGGGTCTGGGCCCCCTTCCCGTCGAGGGCGATGCAGTTTCCTATATGTAATTTTCCTGTACCAAGCCATGTATGAATCAAGTTTCACGTAGTTGGAAATTTCGTACTGCTGTCCCTTAAGATGCTCCATTAAAGCCTCCCAATGTGCGATGTACACTCGCCTCAACGTCATGCAATCAACGACGGCAAATCTATGTTCTTTTTCCTTTCTAAGTTCTTTGTAATTTTTTGCCGGAGATGGTATACCTTGTAAGAACCCATACTGTCTCATCACCCTGTCTGGCATCTGGTATTCTAAAATATCAAAATGGATCAAGGGGATTCTACCTGATCCCAACAATCTTCCTTCAAAATTAAATCCATTCATATTGTCATCCCACCTCACGTAAGGGTGCCAAACTACTTTCCATTCAAGCTGGACATCTAATTGCCCTCGGTAAAATTTCAAATGATGATGGGGATTTTGTTGTCTATCAGGATAGTTGTGATTTTCCGAGTATGCCCACGCTAGGGCCCTGGGTAACCATAACTGTGATTGAGGCCAGGGGTTAGGCCTTCCAATTATTATATGCTCGTATGCCCAAATTTGTAAAAGAGTGACATAACCATTAATATATTTTGCTCCTTTCCTAGAGGCAGTATATAAAAACCTATACAAATAGCCCAACACAGCTGCACCCCAAGAATACGTTACACAATATTCAGCGTTAGCAATAAAATACATATACTTGGGATGAACAATGTTTTTATTCCTAGTGGGGAACAATATTGCCCCACACAACCAAAGAATATAGGCCTTTGTGCATCGACCAACAATTTCCCTACTTGCTTTAGGGGGACAATTTTTAAAATGTTTATTCAAACCATAGTAATGAAATAAATAGCGTTTTTTTTGATTTCTCGATATTCAAAGAACTACTTCACTACCAAAACATTCTTTAAAATGAGCCAATGGAGTGTCAAATAATGGACAAGTTAAGGGTTTGCCAACCACGGCAACCCAAGAATGAAGTGTACATCCTCTAAATTTATTGTAATTTCCCCACAATTTAAGAGAAAACTATTGGTCTCCGGCCACCATCTCTCCACCAAGGTGGACACGAGCCCAATGTCAGTTTGTGGTACAACTGTCGGATAGCTAAAAATCCCAAACCCACATTTTTGTAGAAGAGTTTTTTGAGCTTTTGTTAATATCCATTGATCGTATTTCTTTTCAATTAATTGACATGAGAGTAGTCTTCCTCTGTCTTTCCCGTCATATATATCATCTGACACATGATTTTGTTGGTCGTTAAGGACACTTGGGTTAATTGGTCCATAAATCCAACTGTCCATCTATTACCTAAAAAAATAACATAAAAGGTTTTTCATATTGTTTAATAACTATGTAACACAATTATATCTATATCCCATTAATCAGAAAATTAACTTCATTTTAAACTAATTTTAATAATTCTTTTTTTGCACATTTTCATAATAATTAATCATTATTAGTCACAATACTCACATGCATATCATATCCCACATAACTCACTATATTTAATCAAAATAAACATTCATAATAAAATAAAACAATACTCCATTACAATTATTAAGCAAATAATCATAAGTCAAAAATATAATAACTACTTCACCACATAATTATATAATTACCCAAACACATAAATCACAATTTTTTTTAAAATTCACATGCATATATGTACACATAGTAATAATTGATAATTTTCCTTCAAAGTATAAACTTCTATTTTTTATAAATACATGTTAAAAAAATAATTATAATATTTGAAAAATAGATCTTACCAAAATAATATTTGAATCTGAAAATTTGTAGATGAACCGGTTGCTTGCAAATTTTTACTGATTGTGAAATTCCTTTAAGCTTTCTCTGATCTGAGTTAAATCTGTTTTGCTGCTTGAATGGAGGTTTTTTTAGGCAGGGGAGGGAATATGTGTAGCAGTGGGGGAGGAGAGCAAGAAGCTTTAAGAAGGAGAGGAGCGGAAGGTGTTTAAAAGAGAGGGAGTCTGCCGCTACAGCTTGTAGCGGTAAGGCGTGCGTATAAAATTCCGTGCTGTGTGTCAGTTTTTACAGTTTTGGCTTCCGTGCCGTGCTCTATCAGTCAAAAGAAATTAATGGCTTGCCGCATGAGCCTGTAGCGGCAAGGAGTATACATTTTCCAATAGTAAATCAGGGGTAAATCTGTAACTTGGCTCTCATTTAAATTATATTTTGGACAGATTGGCTGTCGCATGAGCCTGTAGCGACAGGGTGTTTTTTATAATTAATCTGTGCCTTTCATAGCAAAGATCAACGGTGATGAGCTCGGTTGCTGAACAGTACTTGTGGCAACCATTTGCCACAGATGATTTCCCATATATATATTATATAAGTTTTGTTTTATTATTATTATAATAGTAATAAAACAGAAAATTTTTTATATAAAACAGAATACTTTTTATATTATATATAAAGTTATTCGTTTTATTAGATTATAAATAGAATATATTATATTTTATATAAAAAAAATTTATTAGAATATTTTATTGCACAATAATAAATAGTTAAAATCAGAAAATCACGCGAATTCGTTGGTTCTGCGCCCGTGATTCTTTTCATGTGCAGTCCATGATTATTTTCTTAAATAGTATCATGTCATTCTCCTATAAATAGGATGCTTAGTTCAGAAATAAAAATCACACCAGAATCGGAGAATTCTTCTTCTATAATATTGAGCGTATTTCTTTTGTGTTTAAGGATACTTTAAGTGTAGAAAATAGTGCAAGTTTTGTTCAAGAATATCTTCGTTATACCATTCAAAATTACTCTCCTATTAAGGTAAGGGGTATTATTTATTTCATATTCATAAGAGATATTATTTTTCGTATTCGTAAGAAATATTATTTGCGTTCAATATTCATAAGGAATATTATTTTCGTTCAATATTTGTAAGGGATATTATTTTCTTTCAATATTCGTAAGAAATATTATTTTCTTCCATACTCTATAGTATGTAAGTAATATTATTTCGTTTCATATTCCTAAATCTACACTTATTTTGATAAGTATTGCTTCTACACTCCTTGAAATTAGTAAAATATCCTTGAATTTTGCACTTCGTCTAGTATCGTTTCACTAAAATATTTTTCTGAACTTTCATTTTAAGCTTTTCATACCGAAGTACTATTCATGGGTACTATTCATATATACATCACTATTCATACATACAAAACTATTTATACGGTACTATTCATACATATGGTACTATTCATGAGGTACTATTCACGAAGTACTATTCACAGAATACTATTCACGATAAAAATTGATTTCTTTCTTGTCCAAATTATTTTTGATACATGAATATTATTCTTGAATTTTACTCCACAAAGTAGTTATCATTTTGACAATTTAGACATTCTTAAACTCTAGATAAATTGAATTTATAAATCTTTAATATTTATCCTTAATCTCACTTGATTGATTTTTTATATCATTGTCATCATCCTCATGCTTATATTATGGTGAAAGTCATCTTTGGCCCGTAGTGCATAGATGGACTATTGATTGGTAGGATTATGACCAGGAATTATGTATCAGTATAATCATGACCTGTAATGTTACAAACAAATGATGTGGTGAAAGTCATCATTGGCCCGTAGTGCATTGATGGCCAATTATTGGCATGATCATGACCACTGGTGATAATAACAAATATCCTTGGCTCGTAGTGCATGGATAATTTCTGGATGTGATACTAACGAATATCCTTGGCCCATAGTGCATGGATAATTAGGGGATGTGAATTATTTATTGAATTGTGTTGCAGAGATAAAATATAGATGATGAACTTTTAAATTATAGAAGATAGTAGACATCGTGCTTTACTTGACTCTTCTAATGGATTGCTTGTTCCGGTGCAGTTAAACTTGTTGTCTATTGTATTCTATCAGTTTTTATACTGTTGAAGACTAAGGATAATTTATTCTGCATTATCTTAGTCATAATTGTAACGACCCCAAAATAGGTCCATTCCATCCAACCCATTCTGAGTTGCCAAATATATGGTACGGAAAACAACTACAACTTTATTACAACAACTGTCGTGCAAAATACAACAACACATATGCTGTGAGTTTGGATACAAATATATACCAACCAGAAGACGTCACAATGACACCTTACATAAAGGTATAGTCAAAAATTATTTTAGAAATTAGAATCTTTGGGAAGTGCTCAAGGAAACCTTCGTACATGGGAGGCCATGCTTTTAGGTTATGGTAGATATCATATGGCCACGTAATTATCCTTGGTTGACCTAATAGACCCCAAAGAAAAAACGAGAAGATTACTATCATATTCTTCCCAATGGTGAGTCTTTTCTTGACATATCATTATCTCCACTGCCTCTAATTGGGTATTATACTCCAAACAAACACCAAGATTATATAGTAGTGCTTGTAAATATACTCAAAGAAGTGGATGAGCACAACCATGTCTTATGATGACACGAGGTTGTATGTCATTAGACATCTTGTATGATAGTGGCAAAACACCCTTCCAAGTTAAATTCACCTCACCCTCAACATCTATAGACCACCATTCTATTCCTCGCTATCCCCGCTTCGACCCAAATACACTTTTATTACACGAAAGGAATTGTGAAACAAAAGGGTGAGCACAACTAGCTCAAGAAAGAATATTATGACTAAAGATAAATAAATTATCAATAGTCTTCATCAGTAATAAATCAGAGATTTAGAACATATGGTAGATGATAAAACTTTTCAACCATAGTTGCAGCGGAATGAGCAATCCATTAGAAGAGTCAAATAGACCATAAAATTTATTATCTTCTCCATGTTAAAAGTCCACCAACAATGTTTTATCCCTATAGCATCAATCAACAATTCCTGTCCACAATCACATGTATAACTCATAATCATAATTGTAGTTCTAAATTCCTCTTCTCATCCGGAGATTTAAGATAATTTCATCACCTGTCTTTACCTGAAACATCAAAGATCATGGTTATACCAAATCACAGTTCCTGTTCATAATCATACTAATAAATTCATCTTTGCACCACGGCCAAAGATATTCATCAACAGTTCATCTTTGCACTACATGCCAAAGATATTCAACAACAAGTCATCTTTGCACTACGAGCCAAAGATATTCAACAACAGGTCATCTTTGCACTACGGGCCAAAGATATTCAACAATAATTCATCTTTGTACTACAGGCTAAGATATTCATCAACAAGTCATCTTTGCACTACGAGCCAAAGATATTCATATATCAAAGAAATACATAATCATTTCAGAAGTTATATAACAATAATTATAACCATGTTGATCAATTCACCTTTGCACTTAAGCTAAAAATATTCAATTGTAAATTCAATGGTCATGATCATACCAGTCAACAATTCAACTTTTGCACTACTGGCCAAAGAGAACCTATAGTCACGATCATACCAATAATCTACCCATCTTTACACTCAAGTCAAAGAGAAATATCATCATTAGGGTTATAAGAATGTTATATAAAAACAATATAATCAAAACATGGTTTTAATTTCAAGAGTAAGATTCCTAAATCAACGATAATTTGGTCAGAGAAGAAACCAATTTGTCGTGAATAGTACCCCGTATTCGTACATAGTACCGTATACGTGCATAGTAACCTCGACACGAAAAGATAAAGTTTCATAATAAAATCCATATCAATATTTATAACACATTAATCCAAATGTTATAAAATCACTTAATAATATCAAAATCTTAATATTCTTAATATTACAACAATATTTAATAATTTCTAAAACTTATAAACAATTTAATTAAATTATTTACACTTTACTAATTAATGCATTTAATCATCATAAAATGCCAAACTCATAAGATTTCATCACCAATAACCAAAACCCTCATCAAAAAATCAGATATACCTCATATATATGATTCTCAAGCCATAAAATCATATTTTCTAATTTTCTTACTTCACATGACATATTTAATTCATTTACTCATAGCTAGAATATTTTCATGAAAAATACCAAATCGGTTCCAAAACATTTCTTTTCTCGGGATTTAGCATAACATAGTCCCATATTGAACATATATTTTCTCGAAATTTCAAAAATTCATTTACTATTTTTCATATGGCCAAAACCAATTTAATATTTAAACATTTATCATAAATTATACTTTTATCCAAAAATTCTGAAATTTACACTCATAATCGATATTATATAGATGTACTCTCAATAAAAATTTCATCAATTTTGAAGTTAATCACAAGGAGTTATAAATGCTACTTTTAAAATAGTCTTTTCTCATAAAATCCATAACTCCTAATCTATACATCCAAAAACGCCATTTTGGACACAATCTACAAAACTCATCAAAATATCATTTCAAATTTTTCAGAATTTTTGAAGGTCCGGAAAAATACAAAACTGAAAAACATAATCACCCTTAAAAATCTCTTACTATCCCTTACCTCAAAAGAGCAGTACTGGAATGTCGGATATAACGCTGAACGAACTTGCACCGTATAGCAATACTCAAAGTATACTCAAAATACTCACAAGAATACGCTCGATAATATAGAGAGAGAAAACTTCAGTTTCTGGTATGATTTTCAATTCTAACCTAAGCACCCTATTTATAGGAAAATGCTTAGAACACCAAAGCAGAAAATTTAATAGAATATTAATATATATATATATATATATATATATATATATAATCTTCATGCACACCTTGGACAATCTGATCTCAAATTTCTTTTTCCATGCTAGTGGGCACACCTACCTTGTTAAAAACGTTTTTTTTAAAACAAATTTAAAACTTTTGAAAATAATTATTTGAGCTTGAACTTCAATAATTCATAATAAATAGCCCTTTTATCCGAAAAATTGAATCTCGAGATTTTTAATAGGAAATTCAATTCTCTACAACTTTGCGGAAGAAAGTTTTCCAAATTCCAAATGTAAATTAACCAAATCCATAAACGACGATTTTACAAAAGTATAATCAAATTTCACCAAGAAATGGGGTCCACCGACACACAAAACATGTGTTAATCATTTAATGCCACAAAAATACTCTTCCTCCTCATATACTCACATATCGCATATTCATTATAAAAATATCACCGTTAATATATTATTAAAATAATATATTTAAATGAATTATTTTATCAAAAAAAGATAAATTATTAATTTTCAACAATTGTCACTTTAAAAATTTTCTCCATCTATATATCCACATAAAATGAATATTTTCCTTATCATATTAATCAATAATTAATTATTCACAAATAATATTACGTAATCACAATAATGACAACCAGTGCGCTTCCCGAAAGAGGGGCTTTCCAATAAAGATTTCTCCTTCTTTGGCGCCGCAATTAGGTGACCAAACCTCTCCTGTATGTAACTTTCTAGACATTGCCAATAATTTTTTCTAATAATATTATTCAGATAATATGAATTATTGCTTCGATAATGGAAAATAATGTGTAGTGACAATTATTAAAACAACGATAATATAAAATATCAACGCAAAGAATTATTGAATCAATAAAATATAATATCAAATAAGAATTATCGTAATAATTATCGAGTAGTGCTTTCTTACGTAAGAATCAATAATTGGTGCAATACCGTAATGCTCCGTGTGTTTTAACCAATTTAGTATTTTAACAAGATAATTGATAATAACTACTACCGTCATTTATAAACAACTTATATTTGTGCTTTCTTCATCCAATCGCTTTAAGCATGGGGCCCACACACAAGGTCATTTGCGTCGTCAGATCGATATTCCCGACAAAAAGAATATTCCACGACCAAACGAATATTCTCCAACAACAATGAATATTTTATAACCACTTGCTTATTTTGAAAAAAAAAATTATATATATCACCCTTAACTTTAACTTTTATCAATTTAACCATTTACTAAATAATAATTATAAGAAAAATTTGAATACATGTATTTCATAAAATTCGGGGTCTTACAATAATATTCTTTATTGGGCTAGTTGAGCTCACCCTTTTCTTTCATTGTTCTCTTCGGGAAATGAGAATATAGTTGGGACTAGTCGGGGAATAGAGTGATGGTCCAAGATGGTGGCTATAGTAGTCCTCACTATCCTATAAGATAGTGTGATAATAATTATAATGAGGACTCCATTTTAGTTCGGATACACATAGGATATGTCAGTAGCAGCAGCAACATTGCAGAATCAAGCTAAGGAGCAGGATCAAAAGACAGCAACTACAAACCGCGCGACAAAGATAGCTGAGGCGCCGCTACCGCCATGAAGTTCCCACCAAACCAGAAAAACCTATTGCAAGTTCATGTGTCATGAGAAGGACAAGCCTAGGGAGCGCGCGCTCGCGTGCGAGATCGGCTAAACAGACAAAACTTATCGCAAGTCTTAATGTAATGGCGAGAATATCAAGTCGGAGGAACGCAAGCCGCATGCACGAGGCCCTAAGTCACTGACTTGTTTTATTTTATTTCCAATTTTTAAGGGTTGTAATTGATTTAAAAACGATTCCTGACTAGTGTCAGGGGTATTACTTGACAATTTATTAGTTTTTCACGTATCTTTACATTGTAATTAGGGTTTACTCTCTGGGAGAGATTCCAACATAGAAGGAGACCACAACTCTATTTTTCTACTTCTTCTTAGGATTTTCTACCAGAGTGGATTATTATTATTATTAGTTTTGTTGGATTCTTATGAGGATCTGAATATTGATTTATATTCAACAATTGGGTTTGATAGTTTTATCTTTCATCTTTCAATTGTCTTTTATTGACCATGTTTAGATTTGATCCCATAATTGCTTTTGGTTCAGTCATGAACTAAACTCCATTATGGGATTCTAACGGATTTTAATATGCAGTTTGATTGCATGCTTAAATGTTGGTTTGTTTTGCATATCATATGGGATGTCTGTCATGATTGTTTTGCATACATGAATGCTTGATCACCATTCGTTTCAGTATTTGTATGGAATTGACAATGAACATGCAAATATGGACTGTAATCATGATAGTATACATATATAGGGTTGTGTATATGGCTTATGTATTTCGTGAACCAGATAGACATATACTGTTTTACCGTATAAGTTAGAATAAAGGCTTGAACTTAAAATCAATATAGTTTCAATTTCACATAGACATATAGTGATTTTGGTTATATTGATGATTACATAAAGTCTATCATCTATGGATGTTGTGTAAGTAGGTCTTAGTGCATTGAAAAATGGCTAATACTCCTTTAGTGCTCTTGGCTACTTTCTTGTGATATGTGAACAAATCATGCATGATATTGGCGATTAGATGAAGTATTGAATGAAGTTAGGATCCCATTAGTTCCAATATCATTTATTCTATTGTTATTATTGCTTTAGTTGTTATTTGCAATTCGAGAACAAACCAAGTTTAATCATTAGTTTGAGCATATAAATATAGTGATTTAATTAATGAATAATAGTTTAAGTTAAACAACTTTCTCTGTGGGATTGATACTTTACTTGCTATGTATTACTTGTTGACGGATGTATGCTTGCATGAGTTAGAGCTCTTTTGTTAAGACTAAAAAAGAGGCAACAAGTTTTTGGCGTCGTTGTCGGGGAAAGGCGTTTAATTTAGTATTATTATCATTAGTTTTAAGCTATATTGTATGACTTAGACAATTCTAGTCTTATCTCATTTCAGTTTTTGTTTCAGGAACTTGGATAAATTTCTATAAGACTACACTGCAATCAACCAACCCCGATTTAACACTTGCTCGTGATAACATAAACGGGAGAGGTTGGAAAGCGGGTGTACATAGAAATTTACAAGAACAGATTGAAAAACACGATACTAACAATACGGCAAAGAGGCACAAGGAGAAGATCAAAGAGAGGAGCATAAGGCTCTGAAGGAGTATTCCATGCCCAATATTAATGGACTACGCCTAGCATAGTCGGACCAAATGATAGCAAAGAAATACATTCGAGATAAAAATTGGCACTATTCAAATGGTACAGCATATAATTCAGTTTGGGGGTGCTGCTACAGATGATCCGAATGAACACCTGTTAAGTTTCATCGAAATTTGTGATACATTCAGATACAATGGTGTGACGGAGGATGCTATTAGACTAAGGTTGTTCCCATTTTCATTGAGGGATAAAACGAAAAGTTGGCTTCATTCTCTGCCAGCAGGATCTATAACTACATGGGAGGATTTAGCACAGAAATTCTTAGCTAAGTTCTTCCCAATGGCTAAGACTGCTAAGATGAGGACAGCTATCTCTCAGTTTGAGCAATAACAGGGCGAGTCATTATATGAAGCATGGGAGAGATACAAAGAAATGCTGAAAAAGTGCCCACATCACGGTATGCCAGATTGGATAGTAATCAACACGTTTTATAATGGATTGGGATGGCAGTAAAGACTGATTGTAGATGCAGCTACAGGAGGGGCATTATGGACAAAGAACTATGAGGAAGCCTATGACCTTATCGAGACAATGGCATCGAAGGATTTTCAGAATCCTACATCTCGAATGCCACAAACCAAAGCTACAGGTGTATTGGAGGTTGATGTTATTACTCAGTTGTCAGCACAGATGACAGCCATGGCAAAGAAGATAGATACTTTGGCAGAAGGAAAAGTAAAGACGGTTGCCTTTTCAGATGTGAGATTTTGTAAGGGGTCACACTCGATGGATCAATGTGCTATCAGCTCAGAATAAGTGCAGTATGTGAGCAACTATAGAAAAGACCAAGGTCAATTTTAGAACACATACCACCCCAACAACAGAAATCATCCAAACTTTAGTTGGTCGAATAATCAAGGGAATCAGCAGAATCAGTTTCAACCAAATAATCAATTTCAGGCGCAACCGCAGTTTAATCCTAGACCACCCTTTCCGCCGGGATTTTCTCAACAACAACAGCAACATCACACTCCAGCTGCACCTCAACAAGAAAAGAAATCAGAAGTGGAGGAGATGATGATGAAATACATGGAAAACACAGAAGTTATGATCAGGAACCAAGCAGTGGCTATAAAGAATCTGGAAACTCAAATAGGGCATATGACGAACATGCTTACTAACAGGCCTCAGGGTTCATTGCCAAGTAATACGGAGACAAGTCCAAGAAGAGAAGGGAAGGAACAGTGTCAAGCGATCACATTGAGATCTGGGAAAGATTTGTCGATTCATCGCAAGTCGCGCATACCGCTGCCAGAGAATGCATCGAGGAGGCCACGTGGTGCTGCCAGGAGTGGAGAAAGTCAGCTACTAAGAAAGAAAATTTGGAGAAATCTGAGGGTCAGCAGGAAGAGACTGACAAAGCAGGTTCAGAGGAGACGTTTAAGAGTTCAGTACCACCAATTCACATTCAAGTTCCATATCCGCAGAGATTAAATAAAAAAAACGAAGATAAACAGTTCAGCAAATTCTTGGAGGTATTCAAAAAGCTGCAGATCAACATACCATTCGTCGAGGCATTGGAACAAATGCCCAGCTATGCCAAGTTTATAAAGGGTATATTGTCAAGGAAGAGGAGATTATATGAGTTTGAGACAGTAGCCTTGACAGAGGAATGCAGTGCAGTGCTTTAACAGAAACTACCTCCAAAGCTGAAGGATCCGGACAGTTTCATAATTCCATGCACCATTGGAAAGATGAACTTTAGTAAGTGTTTATGTGATCTTGGGGCAAGCATAAATTTGATGCCCTTGTCAGTGTTTAACCAATTGGGATTGCCGGATCCAAAGACAACAAATATTGCATTACAGTTAGCTGACAGATCCATCACATATCCACGGGGACTTATTGAAGATGTGTTGGTTAAGGTGGACAAGTTTATTTTCCCAACTGATTTCATCATTCTAGACTACGAGGAGGACAAAAGCATACCAATAATACTGAGGAGACCATTCTTGGCCACAGGCAGAACGTCAATAGATGTGCAAAAAAGTGAACTCACTATGCGTGTCCAGGATCAAGAGATCACCTTTATGTCTTTAAAGCAATCAATTTACCAACGAATGAAGAAGAGTGCTTCCTGGTTGACGTGGTGGATTGGTGCCTACAGGATGAAGTACAAATATTGAGGGATGATGGACCATTGATATATGCAACGGGTAAAAATTCAGAGTTGAAGGAAGAACCATTGACGAAAGATGAGGTCATTAAATTTCAGGGTGCTGAGGACAAGAAAGAAGGCACCTCAATTCCATCAGTGACATGAAGCTCAGAGATAGTCAAGCTAATTGACTATAACTTAGCGCTGGATGGGAGGCAACCCATTATTATTCTCTCCATTGATTTGTTTTTAGTTATTCATTTTGAGTTATTTCAAAGAGTTATATCAATTCCTTTTTAATAGGATACTTGATGTTCATGCTTAAGTGTGTAGCAAGAATTGCTTTTGCGAATATTTGCAAGATGTTAGTGTTATGAGGCCACTAAGTCATGCATTAACAAGAAGCATTAATGTCTATGCAGGAACCATCATTGACGCACTAATCGACAGAAGTGAGTGGAACCGAATTTTAGCATTACGAGATATCAAGATCGCATACACGCCAAGTGAAGTATAATTATCACAAAAATCGCGCAAGCCAAGGCCAAGCCAATTTAGACAACAAGTCATTCTCATAAGTCTCATACCAAGCATTTACCATGAAGCAAAAACTCGCGTGCCCACTCGTCAAGTTAAGAAAGACACCAAAACAATCTGCAAGTCTCGGCCAACAACAACCTATTTCAAACAGCATTGGCACAAGCACGCGTTCACGGATTAAGACAAATCTGAATAGTTTAAAAACAGAGTTGTGGACCATTTGGACTCTCATTTGGGATAATAACAGACGCGAAATTCTCTCACTCTCCATAACTCACGTCGCTATCTATCTATCAGTTACAAGTTGTGCCATACATCTCTCAATCAATTAGCCACAATTCGTGCCTCATTCAAAGTCCATATCTCCTCAACTTCTCCAAAGTACACTATAAAGCTAGGGTTCCAAGTTGGATTGAAGAAACGAGTATTGGAGGTAGAAATTCTTCAGGCTTTTCTTCATTCTCCATCATATAATCTGTGCAACCTCTATCAAACACAAATGGGGCCTAAGCGAGCATGATCTATTGCATCGTCTTCTTCATCCTCTTCAGGCAGTCAAGAGGCTGACATTGTGGATCACACCAAATTCCTCAATTTGGAAGCTTAACAAGAATACTACCGCATTGTGGTGAAGACATTCGTCAAGGAGCGAGAATTCAAGCCGGAGGGGCAGGATGGCCAGTTGTGCGCCATGATTCGAGAGAGAGGCTGGGGTAGACTGACGGCTACTCCAATACCTGTTCCTATGAGCGTAGTCCATGAATTCTATGCCAATGCCAAGGTCACTATGAACGGGATATCTCTGGTTCGTGGTATCGAGGTAGATTACAGGCCCCGTGCCATCCGATTAATTTTCAAAATTACGGATGCACCACCAGTGGGGGCTGCTAATTGGGTAACCGGCGCTCATTTGGAGACCGACATGGAGTTGATTATTGCAGAGTTATGTGTGCCGGGTACGAAATGGACATATAAAGTTGGCACGACACAGCCGCGTATATTCCAAGCTGCAACCCTAAATCGCTATGCAAAAGCGTGGAACTTATTCATATGTGCTGCTCACGCCTTCCGCCCATCAAAGACGAAATAACAACGGCGGAGGGCACGCGTTTCTATGGGGCATAATCACCGGGAAGTACATCGACATTGGTCATCTTATTCACGAGAATATGTTGCGCTATCTACGGGGAGTAACGATTGGGGCAATGAACAGATGCAATACCCAAGCCAGGACATTACTCATGCCACGATCGAAAAATTCGAGGACTGGGCAGGTGGTGTACCGCACCCACGCGGACTAGGATTCATCCTTCAGCCCATTTTTGCAGAGCCACCACAACAACCACCGCAAACTGACAAGGCGGGCCCATCCACGCACGCACGTGCCACCCATGGCGATCGTCAGCTCCGAAGGTTGGAGCGCAAGGTCGATGCCATGTACGATAATTTGGGCACATTTGCGATGGGACTTACAAGCGCTTTAGCCGAAGCGTTTGCGTAACAAGGAACAACACAAGAATGGCCTTAGTTTGGAACCGCAGTACCATATCCACCACCAGATTCACCTCCCGAGGAGGGTGGCACCACCGATAATTAGGGGAGTTTTCGTACCCTTTACCTTCATTCAATTGGGACATTGAATATTTTAAGTTTGGGGGTATTGGGTAGTAGTATTTTAGTAGTATTTTTAGTTTTGCATATAGTTTTGCATGATTAGTTTAATTTTTATTGCATGTCTAGATTACATTTTAGCATATAGTTGCATGTTGTAATTGCATACCTCACAGTTCTTACCGTACAGAAAAAATTTTGTCTAGCCAATGATGAGAGTGAAGTTTTTAAATGATTTTTGAATATTGTGGATAACATGAGCTGAGATATAACGTTTTATACAATGAAATTCATAATGCTGTTTAAATGCTCTCGATTTGCACAAATGTGTTCACAAGCACTTGTAGGTATAAGAAGTACGTTGTGTATTGCTCGATAGAAAAATGTAGTGTAAAAAGAGAAATATGTGAAAAGTGACTTTTAGACTGTATAAAACATCGATTTTTAAACTTTGGGAAAACATGGGTATCTGTGTATAAAAAAAAAAGAAATAACATAATACGGCTAGTCTTATTTCGGGCCCGCTACTGAGTAAGTACGCTCATGGATTGTCTCTACACTAGCGCCCTAAGGTCTTTCATGGTCCGGGAGTCGTTGGTCGAAAGCTCGCTAAGGGGTAGCAAGCAGCCTAATGGAGTAAGACATTACATACCATGAAGAAAAAAAAGAAAGAAAAAAAGAAAAGAAAATAGCAATAAACACCGAGAAAGTGCGAAATTACCTCGTGAGTAAAAAATAAAGCGCTTAAGCCCATTGTTGAACCTTAGTTTATTTTAAGATGTTGGAATAGTCCGAAATCACGATATATACATAAGTCTTGATTTAAGCTATAATTTTTCTGTTTGAACAAGATAGCATGAGCATTCTACACCGAAATCAAGTATTGGGCGAACACAACACACACACACACAGCATCTGTATAGCATCTTTGAATTATATGAGTATATGACATTATGCCTGTAGTTTGGTTTGAATATGTATTCTCGAATCTAGAAAAAAAAATTCGTTGAGACAAATTGAACTGAATTTCTATGATGGTTGGGACATTGTGAGAATTAGTTGCATAGTAATATAGTTGCATTTTTATTGTTCATTAGTATGCATTACTTGAGGGCAAGCAATGGTTTAAGTTTGGGGGTATTTGATAAGTAGGATTTACACCTACTTATGGAGTACAAATTCATGCGAACTATGCCCATCTCAAGTACATTTTAATCTGTTTTAGCTGCATTTTATGTTAATTTGCATTTCGAATACTTAAAACTTCTTTTGGTGAATAAGTGCAGGAATTAGCCTAATTTGGTGGTGATATCGGGCACGATGCTAATGGAAGCGTGAGGCGAGGCAAAAGATAGGATGTGCACAAGATTGAGTGGAGCATGGATGGACAAGCATGGATACACATAGGATATGTCAGTAGCAGCAGCAACATTGCAGAATCAAGCTAAGGAGCAAGATCAAAAGACAGCAACTGCAAACCGCGCGATAAAGATAGCTTAGAGGCGCGCGCCACCATGAAGTTCCCAAATCAAACCAGAAAACCCATCGCAAGTCACATGGCCATGGCGAAAGGACAAGCCTTAGGGAGCGCTGGCTCGCAAGGCGTCTGAGATCACCGAAACAGATAAAACTTATCGCAAGTCTTGCTACCAGCGAGAATATCAAGTCGAGGAGGAGGCGGCTAGCCATGCATGAGGGCCCTAAGTCACTTGATTTGTTTTATTTTATTTCCTATTTTTAAGGGTTGTAATTGATTTTAAAATGATTCCTGATTGGTGTCAGGGGTATCACTTAACATTTTATTAGTTTTTCACGTATCTTTACATCGTAATTAGGGTTTACTCTCTGGGAGAGATTCTAACGTAGAAGGAGGCCACAACTCTATTTTTCTATTTCTTCTTGGGATTTTCTACCAGAGTGGATTATTATTATTAGTTTTGTTGGATTCTTATGAGGATCTGAATATTGATTTATATTCAGCAATTGGGTTTTATAGTTTTATCTTTCATCTTTCAATTGCCGTTTATTGACCATGTTTAGATTTGATCCCATAATGGCTTTTGGTTCAGTCATGAACTAAACTCCATTATGGGATTCTAACGGATTTTAATATGTAGTTTGATTGCATGCTTAAATGCTGGTTTGTTTTGCAAATCATATGGGATGTCTGTCATGATTGTTTTGCATACATGAATGCTCGATCACCATTCGCTTCAAAGATTTGTATGGAATTGACAATGAACATGCAAATATGGATCAGTAATCATGATAGTATACATATATAGGGTCGTGTTATATGGCTTAATGTATTTCGTGAACCGATAGACATATATATTGTTTCACCGTATAAGTTAGAATAAGGGCTTGAACTTAAAATCAATATAGTTGCAATTTCACATAGACATATAGTGATTTTGGTTATATTGATGATTACATAGAGTCTATCATCTGTGGATGCTGTGTATGTAGGTCTTAGTGCATTGAAAAATGGCTAATACTCTTTTAGTGCTCTTGGCTACTTTCTTGTGATATGTGAACAAATCATGCATGATAGTGGCGATTAGATGAAGTATTGAATGAAGTTAGGATCCCATTAGTTCCAATATCATTTATTCTATTGTTATTATTGTTTTAGTTGTTATTTGTAATTCGAGAACAAACCAAGTATAATCATTAGTTTGAGCATATAAATATAGTGATTTAATTAATGAATAATAGTTTAAGTTAAACAACTTTCTCTGTGGGATCGATACTTTACTTGCTCTGTATTACTTGTTGACGCATGTATGCTTGAATGAGTTAGAGCTCTTTTGTTAAGACTAAAAAAGAGGCAACACTATTCTCGAAGTACTATTCATGGGATACTATTCACTCGGGTACTATTCACCTGGGGAATTATTCATGATAAAAATTGATTTCTTTGTTGTCCAAATCATTTTTGATACAATATTATTCTTGAATTTTACTCCATAAAGCAGTATCATGTTGATAATTTGGACATTATTGAATTTTGCATAAATTAAGTTATAATCTTTAAAATTTTATCATTTGCTTTCTTTTAATTGAATTCTTATATCATTATCATCATCCTCATGCTTATATTGTGATAAAAGTCATCTCATGGCTTCACATAGTAGATGTACTATTGATTGGTATGATTATGACTAAGGATTATTATTCGGTATAATCATGACCGTAATGTTACAAAATGATGCGGTAAAAATCCTCATTGCTGTAGTAGGTATCACGGGATGCTTGTTGGTATGATTATGAATGTGGATTATTCTTGGTATAATCACGACCATCGATGATTACATGAATATCCTCGGCCGTAGTGTAGGGATGATTCGATGATGTGGTTTATTTATTAAGTCGAGTCTCAAATGATAAAATTGATGATAAACTTTTTAAATCATAGAAGATAGTAGATATCATGCTCTACTCGACTCTTCTAATGGATTGTTTGTTTCACCGCAGCTTAAACTTGATGTTTATTATATTTTATCGCTTTAACATGTTTGAAGGCTAACGATAATTTATTCGCATTATCTTAGTCATAATAATTCTTACCGGGCTAGTTGAGCTCACCCTTTTGCTTTCATTGTTCTCTTCAGAAATGAGAACGAAGTGAACTAGTTGGGGAACCCGAGTGATTCGTCCCGAGATGTTTGATTAGTAGTCCTCACTATTCAGTGAAATAGTGTGATAATAATTGTAATGAGGACTTTATTTGAGTTTGGATACTCTCTACGAGACATTATCCGTGTTGAAACTCTCAGCTACGTTTTGTCGTACTGTATAATATAAGTTTGTATTTAAATTATGTACCATGTATTTGGCGACTCAAGATGGGTGATGTATACCTATTTTGGGGGCGTCACAAGTATCCTTTCTATTCTCCTATAAATAGGATGCTTAGTTATAATTGAAAAATACACCAGAATCAGAGAACTCTTCTTCTATAATATTGAGCATATTTCTTTCGAGTTTTAGGAAGATTTGAGTGTAGAAAACAGTGAAAGTTTTCTTCAAGAATATATCCTAGATACCAAATTTGGAATACTCTTCTTTTTGAGGTAAGGGTTATTATGTTTTTCATATTCTTAAGAGATATTATTTTCGTTCAATATTCGTAAGGGGTATTATTTCTTTCGTATTCATGAAGAGAGTTATTTTCTTTCAATACTCGTAAGGGTTATTATGTTTTTCATATTCTGAAGAGATATTATTTTCGTTCAATATTCGTAAGGGGTATTAATTATTTCGTATTCATGAAGAGAGTTATTTTCTTTCAATACTCGTAAGGGTTATTATGTTTTTCATATTCTGAAGAGATATTATTTTCGTTCAATATTCGTAAGGGGTATTATTTCTTTCGTACTCATAAAGAGAGTTATTTTCTTTCAATACTCGTAAGGGTTATTATGTTTTTCATATTCTGAAGAGATATTATTTTCGTTCAATATTCGTAAGGGTATTATTTCTTTCGTATTTATGAAGAGAGTTATTTTCTTTCAATACTCGTAAGGGTTATTATGTTTTTCATATTCTGAAGAGATATTATTTTTTGTATTCGTATGAATATTATTTTCGTTCAACCGTTGTAAGTAAGGGGTTTCGCTGAGCGCTTAGTAATTTTTCGACCTCAAAAAATTCTGGAAAAATTTGAAATGATAATTTGATGAGTTTTCTAGATTGTGTCCAAAAATGGCGATTTTTAGATGTATAGATTTGGAGTTATGAATTTTATGGAAAAGACTATTTTAAAAAGTAAACCCTTATAACTCCTTGTGGTTAACTCCAAAATTGGTGAAATTGTTATTGGGAGTATATGTATATAACAGCAGTATACCCTGTAAATTTTGAAATTTTTGGACAAAAGTGCAGTTTATGATAAATGTCTAAATATTCAGCAGTTTTGGCCATATGAAAAATAGTAAATGAATTTTAAAAATTCCGAGAAAAATATATGTTCAATATGAGACTATATTATGCTAAATCTCTGAAAAGAAAATTTTTGGGACTAATTTGATATTTTTCATGAAAATGGACTAGTTATGAGTAAATGAATTAAATATGTTATGTGAATTAAAAAAATGGAAAATAGGATTTTATGGCTTGGGAATCTTATATAAGGTATATGCAGAATTTTGATGAGGGTTTTGGTTATTGGTGATGAAATCTTATGAGTTTGACATTTTAGGATGATTAAATGCATTAATTAGTAAAGTGTAAACAATTAAAATAAATTATTTATAAGTTTAAGAAATGATTAAAATATTGTTATAATATTAATAATATTAGATTATGAGATTATTAAGTGATTGATAACATTTGGATTAAGGTGTTATGAAATTATTGATTTAAAATATTATTTAATGATTAATAATATTAGTAAATGAATTTAATGTTATTATATAATAAATAATATTAAATGGAGTTTATAATATAATGAATAATGTTATTATCTTCGTTAAATATTCGCTGAAATATTATTTTCTGCTCAAATCATTTTTGATACAATATTATTCTTGAATTTTACTCCACAAAGCAAAGATCATGTTGACAATCTAGACATTATTGATTTCTGAATAAATTAAATTGTTAAAGTCTTCAATATTTATCATTTACTTTTATTTGATTGAATTATTATATCATTGTCATCATCCTCATGAGTATATTATGATGAAAGTCATCTGTGGTCGTAGTGCATAAATGGACTTGGTATGATTACGATTGAGGATTATTCTAAGATAATCATGGTAATAATGTTAAAAATGATGTTATAAAAGTCTTCATTGGCCCGTAGTGCATTGATAGACAGTTTTTGGTATGATAATGACCATGGGTTCTCTTCGGCCAAGGGTGCAAAGATGAATTATTTTATGGCGTGATCATGACCGTTGATGAAAACATGAATATCTTTGGCCCGTAATGCATATATTATTCGTGGTCGTGATACTAATGAATATACTTGGCCTGTAGTGCAGGGATGATTCGATGAAGTGGATTAATTATTGAGCTGAGTCTCAGCGATGAAATATTAATTCATTGATGTGATAATAATGAATATCCTTGGCCCGTAGTACATGGATAATTCATAGATGTGATACTAACGAATATCCTTGGGCGTAGTGCATGGATAATTCGGTGATGTGGATTATTTATTAAGTTGAGTCTCAGCGATAAAATATTGATAATAAACTTTTAATTCGTAGAAGATGGTAGATATCGTGCTCTACTTGACTCTTCTAAAATACAGTTGCATGTATTTGGCATGTAGTGCAAAGATGAACTGTTAATGAATATCTTTGGGCGTAGTGCAAAGATGAATTTATTAGTATGATTATGAATAGGAATTGTGATTTGGTATAACCATGATCTTTGATGTTTCAGGTAAAGACAGGTGATGAAAATTATCTTCGTCCTGGGTGCAAAAAGGAATTTAGAACCACAATTATGATTATGAGTTATTCATATGATTGTGGACATGAACTGTTGATTGATATTATAGGGATAAAATATTATTGGTGGACTTTTATCATGGAGAAGATAATAGACTTTATGGTCTATTTGACTCTTCTAATGGATTGCTCGTTCCGCTGCAGTTAAACTTGTTGTCTATTGTATTCTATCAGTTGTTATACTGTTGAAGGCTAACGATAATTTATTCTGCATTATCTTAGTCATAATATTTCTTACTGGGCTAGTTGAGCTCACCCTTTCTTTCACCGTTCTCTTCGTGAAATAAGAATATAGTTGGACTAAATTTTGGAATGGATCGATTGATCAGATGGTCAGATTAGTAGTCCTCACTATTCGTGAAATAGTGTGATAATAACTGTAATAAGATCAATTTGAGTGTGGATATTGTCTAGAAGCTAATATTCGTGCTAAAACTCTCAGCTATATTTTGTCGTATTTTACACGATAGTTGTATTAATTAAGTTTGTATTTAAGTTATATACCATATATTCAGTGACTCAGAATGGGTGATGTATACCTATTTTGGGGGTGTCACACAAAATTTCGAGTGTCTACATTAATCATTTAATAATATCTTAATCAATTACAAATATTGTTCATCATTTAATAATATTTTAATCATTTAATAATACTATAATCACACTTTAATATTATTAATATTAATCATTTAATAATATTCAAATCATTTACTAATATTATTAATCATTTAATAATATTTTAATCAATTATTAATGCTTTAATCTAATATTATTAATTATTTAATAATAATATTTTATTCACTTCTTGATTTTATTAATCACTTAATAATATTCTAATCATTTACCTTTAACAATAAATTAATTATAATCGATTATAGCATGAATATTCATCAACTAAAATAAATTGAGCATTATAACCGCTTATAAAATGAATATTCTGCTATTATAATTATATTTGAGATAATTTCAAAGATTATAATTGCTTATAAAATGAATATTCTTGCTATTATATTTTGAGATAATTTCAAAGATTATAATCGCTATAAAATGAATATTCTTATTAAATACTTGAATAAAATTGGATATAGTAATTGCTTATAAAAGTATATTTTCTACTTTATAGGAGAAATAAATCAGACATTATAACTACTTGTAAATAGGACTTTTGTACTATATACTTAAAATAATTTGGGCATTTTAACTGCTTGTAAAAATATATTTTTACTAAATATATAAAGAAGAATGAAAACAATAACCACTAGAGTAAATACCTCTTGAAGTTGCAAGCTTTAACTAATCCTTTGCAATCTCACAAGAACTTTTTCTTTCTAATTCTTGATTATAACTTTGATGTGTAAATTGGTGAATAACTAATGAACTTAGCCCCCTATTTATAGGAAAACATATTTTCGATAATTGCACGTTAGAGACTCGACTTGTTACAGTTTGCACCCGGCTTATTACAGTTTGGTACCTAAGTTAGTTACACTTTAGTACCTAATTAATTGCACCTTAGTCCCTCAAAATATCTTCCACCAGGTGACATCATCATAATGACATCAACTTTGTGTTTCTTTAAGAATGATGTCATGTTTACATCATGATGACATCATCTTTGTTTTTCTTTAAGGATGATGTCACGATTGCATCATCTCTTCTCTGATTGGTCGATTTAAGTTCACATGGATTGGTTCTATTTAGTAATTTCACAAATAAATTTAAGGGTAATTTAGTTATTTCATAATTACTAGGAAACTTCCTAACAATTTCCTCCTATGACTCATTGGTCATTAAGAGCTTTCTCTAAGAGCAAAAGAGTAACACCATTGCTAGGAAACTTTCTAAAAATTTATTCTTAGGACACATGAGTCATTAAGCACTTTATTTTGGTTAATATAGTCATTTCCCATAATTTTCTACCTTTAACTCAAGTATGGTTAGTTCCTAACCATAGATATTCTACCAATACATGTCCCATTATTTTGGGTTACTAAATTAAATATTTTGGGCCTCCTAAATAAATTGTTTGGGCCATTTAAATAGCATGGTCCAAAACTTAAATTTTATCTTACCCTAATTATTTAATTAGGATTTCCATTCCACTCATTTTGGAATTTAAATATTTACTCATGTACACTTAATTTTATAATCCAATTAGACTTGCCTTAATAAATTGAGATAATAAAATTAATCACTTAGGTTAGTATATATTTTAAATACTAAAATTCTCCAAATCTATAACCCTTATGTTATTTAATTTTCATACCTAATATATAATATTAGGTTCTATAACTTTCTTATTAATTCTATTTATATAATAAATATATACATATTTACAATATATATTTATTTAATCACACGCCTATTTCACATAAGTCACAAATTAATTACCATCATCGATAAATAATTATTATATTCACTTTCATCTTATAATATCTTTACATTTGAAATTTATTCCTTAATAAATTTTCCACATACATAATCCCTTTCTTACTTTTCAAAATTTCTATCATTCTCATTTAATTTCTTTACATTGCTTAAAAATTCAAATCAAACTATATAGGTTCTTTAAATTTTTTAATTAATTCTCTATTTCCCATCTAGGTTTTATTTTTTAACCTTTATTTAATCATTCAAGATTTTATCTATAAATCTTATAAATTTTCTCGTCATTATATATATACTATAATTTTATAACATATGTATGTGTATATATATATATATATATAATGTAGTAAGAAGTGTGCACAAGTAATTTAATATTTTTATTTTTCATAAGTTTTAAAAATTTAAGTAAATATTAATAATAATAATGGTTACATCGATGAAATATTCTATCCAAAATAGATTAAAAATCATATCGAACTAGTAATGTAATTTACTTAAATATTTACTTATATTCTTAGATAAATATCATGTATTTTAAATCAATTTGAGATAAAAAATTGTATAAATAATGAATAATTTATTTTATTGTAAGATATTAATGTTATTATCATTATTTATTAATAGTTATTTTTTATATAAACAATTATATTATAAAGCCTATATGGAGGCTTCGTCCATAAGTTTGGTGTAATTGGGTCACACTTTTTCCTTTTTTTTTATACTCTTTCGCCCTTACAACTTTAGATACATTACTATTTTTTCCTTTTTAATATTCATTTTTTATATCTTTCTTTTTATTCCTCTAAATTTTATAAAATTTTTATTTTACTTCATATAATTTACAAATACAATGTTTGTGCAGCGACCACTAGTGTATATAAAACCGTCAGTGCATAGTGCATTGCATGTAAGACAGTAAAATGAGCAAAAAGTTAGAGCTTGACTAAAAATTCAAGTCGAACTAGTCTTGAAATATAAATGATTCAAATATGACCAAATTTTAAAATTCGACAAATTAATCGAATATTCTCAAATTATAATTTTTTTATTAATACTCGGATTATATTTGTTCTAAAAATTCAAACTCGATTCGAGATCATGCTCGACTCGATACCTAAATAAACTTTATTTTATAGTTGGATAAATTTTGCAAACCAAATATGAAGAACTCAATGCGCAATACTCGACTCGGCTCGGCTCGCTCGGTCGCTTGTGTCCCCCGGGGTTGATTTACGCCGCACTAGACTAGTACAAAACCGTTGACATTTAGCCACTACACTGGACTAAGCATGCGTCCTCTGTAAAACCTAACTCTGTACCGAATACATCACACTCCCCTTCTTCATTTTAGGGTTTCAGTACAAAATCCAAAATTTCATGATATATAACTACACAAAACATACCATGAAGAAAACATTGCATCGTAACCATCTTCTGTATCTTCTTCTCCTTCTCGTAGTTTCTCATTTCACCTGTGTCTCATCCTGGAAAAGAGACGAATTCAGAAACTGTAACCAAACCCCATTCTGCAAGCGAGCTCGATCCCGTAAACCTGGTTCCTGCTCTCTCATCGCCACTGATGTAACCATCAATGATGGTGATCTCACTGCCAAACTCCTCCCCAAATACCCATCTCAACAAAATCAAGATAAACAAGAAAACTCAGTTGAAGAAAGTCAAGAAGACCCAATAAAGCCATTAATTCTTTCTTTGTCTGCATATCAAGATGGGATATTGAGGCTGAAGATTGATGAAGACCCAAGTTTGGATCCTCCCAAAAAGCGGTTAGAGGTTCCTGATGTGATTGAACCTGAAGTCTTGAATAAGAAACTTTGGTTGCAGAGGCTGCTTTCAGAGGATGATTCATCGGTTATTTATTTATCTGATGAGTATGAAGCCGTTCTTAGACATGACCCATTTGAGATTTTTGTGAGGGCGAAAGGAGGTAAACGTGTATTGTCTTTGAATTCACATGGGTTGTTTGATTTTGAACAGTTGAGGGTGAAAAAGGAAGGGGAAGATTGGGAGGAAAGGTTTAGAGGTCATACTGATAAAAGGCCATATGGGCCTCAATCAATTAGCTTTGATGTATCATTCTATGATGCTAATTTTGTTTATGGTATTCCCGAACATGCTACTAGTCTTGCACTGAAGCCTACTAGGGGTCCCGGAGTGGAAGAATCTGAGCCATATAGGCTTTTTAATTTGGATGTTTTTGAGTATATTCATGATTCACCATTTGGGATTTATGGATCGATACCATTTATGCTTGCGCATGGGAAATCTCGGGGGACTTCTGGGTTTTTCTGGTTGAATGCAGCTGAAATGCAGATTGACGTTCTTAAGTCTGGATGGGATGCTGAGTCTTCAATCTCTCTTCCTTCGGATCAGAATAAGATTGATACTTTGTGGATGAGTGAGGCTGGTGTTGTTGATGCATTCTTTTTTGTGGGTCCTGGCCCAAAGGATGTTGTTAGGCAGTATTCTAGTGTGACTGGAACACCAGCAATGCCACAGCTGTTTGCCACAGCTTATCACCAATGTAGATGGAATTATAGAGATGAGGAGGATGTTCAGAATGTAGATTCCAAGTTTGATGAGCATGATATACCCTATGATGTTTTATGGCTTGACATTGAGCACACGGATGGAAAGAAATACTTTACATGGGATAAGGTGCTTTTTCCAAACCCAGAGGAAATGCAAAAGAAGTTGGCTGCGAAGGGTAGGAAAATGGTCACCATTGTTGATCCTCATATAAAGAGGGATAGTTCCTACCACATTCATAAGGAGGCCTCTGAGAAGGGGCATTACGTTAAGGATGCAACTGGTAAGGATTTTGATGGTTGGTGCTGGCCTGGTTCCTCGTCGTACCTTGATATGGTAAATCCAGAGATCAGGTCATGGTGGGCTGAGAAATTCTCGTACCAGGAGTACGTTGGCTCAACTCCTTCCTTGTATATTTGGAACGACATGAATGAACCTTCTGTGTTTAATGGTCCAGAGGTATGTAGCTTCCTTTGATTATTTTGGTTGTTGTGGGTGTGTGTTTCTCTCTCAATGCTTAGTAATCCAGAAAATATCATGTGGGTGTGTTAAACATGTAATATAACTTCTTCAGTTTTCTAAATGATAAAAACTTTGGAGCTCATCTAATTCGTTTCCTTCTTGTCCGTATGAATACTTTAGAAATCATTTGACTACAAAGTGATGGAACCCATAAAAACTCAGGAAGGAATAAGATTAAAGAAGAGATCTATTCCAGAGTTTGCTTTAGAATAGGTCGAAGTAGAAGCTTAGAAGTCGTCCCATAAATTTAGTTTACTGTTACTATTATTTATTTATGTTTTAGGAGTCTCTAGAATCATCTAAGAGTCTTTTAATATTTGAAGTCAGAGTAATTTGAGTTTCTAGAGTGAGTATCAGTCAAAGTTTTAGTTCCAAAGTCTGCCTTTAATATCGAAGTCTAGTAGGTGATAAAGGTCTATATGCCGAGTTTCATGTACTTTTTTAAAAGCAGTAATGAGTTATGAATGAGTTCAGATTATGATTCCAATGCTTTATCCCAGCTTTGATAAGCTGAACTTTTAGTCTCAAATCTTGATCAGTCCAATGAGGTTGACCCCTCTTACACCTTTTATCCCTCTTTTTCCTTCCTTCCTTCCTTCCTTCCTTCCTTCCTTCCTTCCTTCCTTCCTTCCTTCCTTCCATGGTTTCTTTCTATTATTAATTCGCTCCACTCTTAATTTCTACATCAGTTTGGTATCAGAACTCACATAGTAGATCCTCTGGTGCCTAAAGTAAGTGATTTGGAATGGTGATGCAGGATTGGCCTTACCAATTTGGTTCGATCAATACAAAAGGCTTTGGAAGCTTATACCAAGTAGTAGATTATTCTAGTATTTTAATTATGGTAGATTTATTAGATTTGATATCCTTAATTTGTTTGGTTGGCTTAGTCCTCAAAAAGTAGGATATATTATTTTCCTATATTAACCATGTAATCCTCCATTATACACATGTAAATCCTTCACTATACATTGTTTTATATTGATTGTTTGATTGTTATAATTTTAGAGCTTTATTGCTTTATTATCTTTCTTCTTTTGCTCTCCAATTCTTCTGAATGTCTTTCCCTCCTTTAAACCTAATTCTAAACCTAACCCATTCCCCATTAAAGGAGATTCTTTGCTTCTTGGTATGTGATGTAGGACAATATTTGGAAAAGAATTAACTGCTGGAAATTAATTAAAAGACAAATGGAAAAACCCGTAACTGGGGTGGTGCTCCGCACTCTACTACTGACTCCTAGGATCCTCAACGAAGAGTAAATTGATCCCAACTAATAGTACTCCCTCCGTCCCGAAATAAACGTCTTAATTGGTTTCGACACGCTAATTAATAATTTTTTTAAAACCTAAATTACCCTTTTTGATTACTTATTAATTGAAGTATTTCTTCACTTTTCTATGGCCCCAATAATTACTCTTTCACTTTTCTATGTCCCCAATAATTGCTCTTTTATAAGTCATTTAATTCTCTAGATACATTTTTTTGCAACTCACATTCCCAATAAGTACATTAAATAGATTATGAGGGTATAAGAGGAAGAAATGGGTAAGTATAGTTATCAATATAGAAATATGACATTTATTTTGGAACATCCAAAAAAAGAAATTAGGACATTTAATAGGGACGGAGGGAGTCTGCATTTACATCCATATTTATAGAGAGCAAAACCTTAATTTGGATTTTGGTCCCTAGAAAAGAAGTAAAGAACTAAAGACTAAAATAGCCCAATAAAACAATAATAACAAATACTTAAAATAATAGTCTGGAATAGTAAATAACATCAATAACAAATCATCCACATAGACAATGCCTTAAGGATCAATCCATATCATATCAGAATAAATTATCTCAAGGCTTGATTGTTTGCACTAGAAAATAAAGCTAAGTTGCATAAATGCTGTGCTTGTTCAATTAGAAGCTTGTTCAACTAGTCCAACTAAGCCTTCATATGAGATGGAAGTCATATTTAGCTGAGCTCGGATATTCAGTTGATGGAAAATAGGGAAAATCAGCATGGTGGTTTGTGAGACCAGGTTCCAGAGGATGAAGCAACTCAAGGTGATGACTCTTATTCACCTCAGCCCATGGCAGTGATTAGTCAAGAAAGTAAACGATTTTAAAATGATTAGAATAATTGATTGACAAGATGGGAAGAAGGAATAAAGGGGATTAAAAGAAGATAATTATGCTAAAATCCTCAATTTGATATTTAATCAATTATTCAATATATCATAATAATGAGGTTACATCAACTTATATAGAAAGCCGCTACATAAAATCTAATTTCAAAAGGAAATAGCATCTCTAATGATTATCTATTACTTTTCTAGAATAATCTACTACTGTGCGTGTTTGTGTGTGTGTATATATATATACACGTATATATTGTCCGAATAATGTTGTAAGAAATAAACTAATTATCTTGAAATCATCCATAAACAATAATATACGATAATAAACCAATAATATTAAAATTCTTTTGTTTCCATCCTCCTCTATAGTACTCATGTTTAGGAGAATGAAACAACTAACAAGGTAGCTGTCGTTCTCGACTCTAGCATGCCACTACTATGGCCAACAAGCTGACCAAATTGTTTGATGGTACATATTGAGAGCCAATCACACAACCAACTCTTGTTATGTTTTTAGAGTTACCCCAAGTTGAAAATCAGATGAGGAAGAATCATACTTTGAAGTCATGACTGCAACATACAATATCAAAGAACATGCTGCCAGAGGAGATTGAACAAACTGCAGCAATAATTGACTTGGTTATACCAACAAAACAATAGCAACATGCAGAAAGCAGATCCTTAGTTATTCTATTTGCATCCACAAATAAAGAAGAAAGGACATCATCAACTTTATGCTTCTCTTTACCAAACTTTGAATTTAAGATTGATGCTAAAGTATTTTAAAACTCGAGGACGAGTTTCTCCAACCAGGGACAATGATGGAGCAATATAAAGCTCAAGTAAAAAGATTAAAGAATACATCTATTTAAGAATTTGGTTTGGAGGAAGTCCAACTAGAAACTTAGATATCTTCTCTTGAGTTTAGCTTGCTGTTATTATTATTGGATTTTTGTTTTAGGAGTCCATAAAATAGTATAAGAGTCTTTTAATATTTGAAGTCAGATTAATCTGAGTGTCTAGAGTGAGTCTTTAGTGTTTCAAGTTAGTAATAATGTCATCGGTCAAAATCTAAATTCCGATCTTTGCATTTATTATTTAACTCTAGTAGGTTGTAAGGTCTATAAAGAGCTTCATGTGCTAGGAAGCAGGGGTGTGCCACCTACTTTGCGCACAGGGTGCGCACGAGGTAGATACTTCATTTTATTAGTCCAATCAAGCCAACCATAAATTATTCTAATTGGTAATAGTAATCTGACTCCCCTCAAAAAATGGATCTAATTGCACTTCATGCTCCAAATTTTTGATGATTCAATTAATTTTTCTTGAGCGAAACAAAGGATATCTCAATTGGGGGAGAGAACGGGAAATCCCATATTACCAATATATCTGACAAGTTGCACTATACGTCAACCTGGTTGTAGCTGTATCCCAATGTATTAGTCTGGGGGTGCGCCGACGTTGCTTACAGGGGATTCGGCGGCGGCATATGTTGTAAATGTACCCAAAATAAATAAATGGCAAAACTAAAAGAAATTCCACTGTAGTTGAAACATTTTACTTATTACACTATTAAACTTTTAAAAATTTAAATTATCCCATTGAATTAATTAAAATTTTGAAATTTTACCATTCCGTTAATAAGATTTGACGTCCGTCAAATTTGCTCAGATTCAGACAAAACTAAGGAAAACTCCACTATAGTTCGCACGTTTTACTTATTACATCATTAAACTTTTAAAAATTGAAATTATCTCATTGAACTAATTAAAAATTTGAAATTACACCATTATGTTAATAAGATTGGATGGACGTTTGTTATTTATCTATATGGCGTCATGAAGAAAATAATAATATTAAAAGATAAATTATGTGGCAAAAAATAATAAAAAAGAATTTAGAACAGGGGTTCAAAACAAATACTTTTTCTCCCGTTCTTCTCTTTCTACATAATCAATAAACCGCAAACCGCCTTCTTTGTCATCCAGCATCACCACCGTAAGTCACCACCATCGACACCAACATAGCAATAATTTAACCAACTAATTTAGCAAAACCTTTAATTCATAAACTTAACATCTCATGAACTCCGAAGTGAAAACATTAATTAAAATTTACAAACCAACTTAAATTACCCTATAGATTTGTGCTTCAGATTTATGAAATTGATGAAATTAATGATAATGATGTTATTTAGTCAAATTAAATATACCCAAATTTGATTCTTTTTCTTGATATTTAATTTGTTCAAATTACATCATTAATTTGATAAATTTTATAAAATGTGAATGTATATACACCAAATTTTTCATAGACAGACGCAGAGGAGGGGTTTAGAACCCTAACTGCTACAATATGTATGTTTTCTTTTTCATTTTACCAATTTTCTCTTCTCGATCTTCCTCCACCTACCTTTTGCAATCACAACTTCAACAACCCTAGTCGCCTCTATCACAACCCCAATTCTATTTACCAAAATATAATCCCATTATTAGCCCCAACATCCCAAATCAGCCTCTATTTTTCCAATTACTAGCACCAACCCCGCTGCAATATCAACCCACATAGCATAGATAAAAAAAAGTGGAGAAAAAGTGAACGAGCTAGTAGCACACCCCGCACCGTTGTTAAAAGTTTCAGCACCAAAGGAGCTATCGCCACCATAAGGAGACTCCACGTCGCCACCACCACAATGAGCCTCCACTGTCGTCGTCGTCGCCGCCGCCACATGGAGCCTCCGCCGTTGCCTCACCTTGTGCCACCGCCGTCTCCTACACTTGGTAGGTTTTCTCTCTCTGCGTATTTTATTTAGGCTTTGGAGACGTGCTTGGGAGATAGGTTGATTTTACTGCCTAATCCACGTAGGAATGACATGTCATTTTCTTTTCTTTTTTTTTTCACTAGCCACGTCTGAAAAAATATGAGTTAATTTGACAGACATCTAATCTTATTAACGGAATGGTGTAATTTTTAAATTTTAATTAGTTCAATGGGGTAATTTCATTTTTTAAAAGTTTAATGGTGTAATAAGTGTCAACTATAATGGGATTTTCCTTATTTTTCTTGAAAGAATCTGAGTCAATTTGTCGGACGTCCAATCTTATTAACGGAATGGTATAATCTCAAAATTTTAATTAGTTCAATGGGGTAATTTGAATTTTTAAAAGTTTAACGGTGTAATAAGTAAAACGTGTCAACTACAGTGAGATTTTCCTTAGTTTTGCCATAAATAAATAAATGAGGATTTTAATCTAGGAAGCAAGGATACATGCAAGGGGATATGGGTGCATGACACAAGGTACGAGAGTTCGTTAAATGAAAAAAAATGGGGATTAGGGTGCTGCGGGATACATTACATATTATTTAATTATATGTATTATATATATATATATATATATTCAAATACTGTCTTCGTACGTATATTCGTACGTATATTAATATTGGGTCATTTATATATATATATATATAATTTTCATGATTTACATATAAATTTAAATAAATTATTAACCAATTTTATATTTGTTTGCAATTGTGCTTGCTAGAAAACTATTTTGCATAATTTAGCACAATAATGAAATATATATAATAATAATGGGACGCTAGCCCGGGATTTATGCTACTCATGCAATTCTTTTGAAATTCATTTCCCAAGGTTATACTTCCTTTATTCGACATTTGAGATATGGAGTTCGTTTTTGACGATTTAGAAGTAAAAGGGGTACCAAAATTTTATAAAAGTGTGCCTTTTTTCTATCTTGTGGGGAATTTGGAATGAGCATAATGCTGGGTTGTTTCTTATCCTTAAAGCTATTGAATGATAGGGTTATTTTTCTTGCGTCTCTTTGGGCTTCGGCTGTGGGGGTTTTAGAGGTATCTCTATTACTAATTTATGTAGAGATTGGAGGGTGAACTTTTTTAAGTGCTTTTCTGTTTTTGATTTTTAGTCTGATGAGGGAGGACTTTTTGTCCCCCATTTATTATATCTTTTCTTTTATATTAATAAAATTTCTTCTTTTATCAAAATAAAATAAAATAATGAAATATATTTTAAGGATTTATGTAGAGATTGGAGGGTTGAACTTTTTTAAGTGCTTTTCTGTTTTTTATTTTTAGTCCGAGGAGGGAGGACTTTTTTGTCCCCTATTTATTATATCTTTTCTTTTCTATTAATAAAATTCCTTCTTTTATCAAAATAAAATAAAATAATGAAATATATTTTAATGATATATTGTATCATATTAATAATAAATAGTAATACATAACTAATACTAAGTGGGGGTGTATTAGTTGTTTAACTCTTTACCTTACATTTGTTGGGATAAGTACATGTGACAGGTTAAGGAAAGTACTAAATGAAGTCACCTTACCCATGGAATAAGGTTTCCGTGAAGTGTCAATAATGAAGACACATTTATTTACTTGCACCATATATTCTCTTCTTTAATCACTCCACTATTTCCCATCTATTCTTTCTCTTTCTAAAAGCAATTTTCTCTCTCGCTCTGCAAAATTCTTTGTCGTCTTCAATGGCTTCCACACTCAAAAGTTGCACCAACTCTTTTCAACATAACACGGACACCCAAACTTTGTACCCGTGAATACTTGCTACTCGTTTCCCGCTTCATTAAAACCCTCATTTTTTAATTTTTTTGGGTGCATATATGCCACCTATGAATCCCATGTAAGGATTGGCGGTGCACCCTTCAAACTAATACGCGGAGATACATCGACCACCGCTCCCCATTTGCATCCACACACTTGCACCCCTGACGCACCACGTGCGTTGTGCGGGTAGGTGGCGCACCCCTCTGCTTCCTAGGTTTTAATGAAAGAGAGGAAAACGAGAAGTAGATATTCGCGGGTACAAAGTCTGAGCATAGGCGTGTGTTGATGCTATGTCTTGTTGGAAGGAGTTGGTGCTACTTTGAGTGTGGAAGCCATTGATTACGACAAAGAATTTTGCAGAGTGAGTGAAACAACCCGGGTCAAATCCCGAGTTCGGAACAAATCTCGGGTCAAATCCCAAGTCCGAATCGAATCAAATTCATCAAAATAAGGCCTCAAACTACTGGCCCAATAGTATCTTCTTGGGTCATCTTAGCCCATCACAGACTCCCAAAAGGTCATGACTTGAAGGTACTATTGGTAGTAACTTATTTCCTTATATGCAGACAATTTTTTTTCCTATCTTTCGATGTGGGACTAGGGTGTTACAAACTCCCCCACTTAAATTTCTAACGTCCTCGTCAGAATTCGATCACACACACAGCTTAAAGATCTTTACCTCTTTAGCCATTATGGGATAATACCGGCCGACTTCGTGTCCCCACCTCCATCTCTCCATCAGGGGATAATACCACCACCACCGTGTCCCCACCTCCCAAGAACTCGATCGGATGACCCGACCCGAGCTTTTCGAGCTCGGCTCGATACCATATGAAACAACCCGGTCAAATCCAGAGTCCTAACAAATCTCTGTCAAATCCCAAGTCCGAATCGAATCAAATCTATCAAAATAAGGCCTCAAACTACTGGCCCAATAGTATCTTCTTGGGTCATCTTAGCCCACCACAGGCTCCCAAAAGGTCACGACTTGAAGGTACTATTGGTAATAACTTATTTTCCTATATGCAGATAAATTTTTCCCCTATCTTTTGATGTGGGACTGGGGTGTTAAGTAAGGGGAGTAAATGTATTTTAGAAAGTGAGAATAGATGAGAGATAATGCATGCAGTGATTAAAGAGGAGAATGAACGGTGTGAGTAGAGAAACGTGTCTTCATTAATGAACGCTTCATAGAACCTTGTTCAGTGGGTAACTTGACCTCCTTTATTACTTTCCTTCTCCTGTCACATGTACTTGTCCCAACAGATGCAAGGTAAAGAGTTAAACAACTAATACACTCCCACTTTCTTATGTATCGTTATTAATTATTAATATAATATATAAATAAAATATATTATTATTATGCTACATTATGCAAAATAGTTTTCTATCACGCACAAAGTCGCATAAAGTAATATAAAATTGGTTAATAATTTATTTATAGATCATGAAAATTATATATAAATGTATATTTGTGTGCTTGGCCTGTAATAAACTTTTAAAAATAAAATGACTCCATGTACGTTATTAGTTTTTAATATAATATATAAATAAAATATATATCATTATTATGCTACATTATGCAAAATAGTTTTCTATCACGCACAAAGTCGCATAAAGTAATATAAAATTGGTTAATAATTTATTTATAAATCATGAAAATTATATATAAATGTATATTTGTGTGCTTGGCCTGTAATAAACTTTTAAAAATAAAATGACTCCATATAATATATGTACAAACTACAAAGACTATTTAAATTTAAGCAACAATATATAAGGGTGTGTGTGTGTGTGTATATATATATATATATATATATATATCAAATTAAATAAGTGACATCCACAACACCCGAATCCCCATTTTTTCAGATTTGACAAACTCCCGTATCTCCGTGTCACACCCGTATTTCCTTACCCGTATCGTTGCTTCCTAGTTCATGTGCTTTTTTAAAAGCAGTTGTGTTATAGATTCAGATTATTATAATGTGTATGCTTCATCTCAATTCTGATCAGCTCAACTATTAAAACCAGATCTTGTTTTAGATCAGTCCAAGGAGGTGGACTCTGGCTAGACATTTCTATCCTTCTTATTATTTCCGTCCTTCCTTGAATTATACATTTTCTAATTATCTCAATCTTTTGTTCTACATTACCAAGGCCACTAGATGCTTTTAGCTAATTCTATCTCCTTTGATGCTTATTCTCTCGTTACAGACATTTGATTATTGTCGTTATTTCTGAAGTTATTTTTGAAATCTAAAGGAAATAACCAGCCTATCTAGCACTGGATCAGCATATGCTATCTGGTGCAATCTACCCATCAAATGCTAGTGTCGTCGCAATATAGTTGAGGTTTTTATCCCCTGCACATAGTACTTGCATGTGTATCCTAGAGGGGAGTAAGAGAGAGCCTGAAATATTATCCTACACACTCAAGCAAAAACTCAATAAGGGTATGTTTGGTTTATGGAATTAAAGAAGATTGGAAGAGTGAATCGAATTTGCACCATCAAATTCAATTTTTGTTACTAAAACTTATGCATTTAGATGCATAAATCTATTCAAATCCTATAATTTATCAAGTCATTCAAATGGGTAATATATCAAATGGGATTAAAGTCCAAGGGGTTTGTGTGATGTAGGACAAATTTAGGATGAAGAATTAATGGAAAATAAACTAGGATTTAAACTTCACGTTTAAACCACTAGGATCTCAAGTGTATCAACTCCACGTATCAATACCAAGATGGATAAAATATCTCTACGATAGGGCACCTCTACGGTATGAATAAAATAATCAACTTCAATATCAATATTATGTAGTCTAAATTAGACCTGACAAAAACTAGGTTTGAGTTGGTTTTGGGTTACATAAAATAGGTTTGGGTTGATTTTGAAACCAAAACCATATTACCTATATTTAATATAGGTTATGTGGTTTGGATTTAAATGGTTATGGGTCGAATCCAAGTCTACCTATTTTTCAAATTATAGTTTCACTAAATCTTAATTTCTGTTATACCGAGTCTTATTTTAATTTTTTAGACCCAAATTTGAAACTAATTTTTTTTAATTGATGTGACTAATTTGAGTATTAAAAACATTAATTTTGTGATTATAGGCACTTTAAAAAATTTACATTAATAATAATTATTTTAATTAAAATTAATGAAATTATTGAGAATTTTATTACAATAATCAAGAAATATTTTTTTTTTTTTTTTTGGGGGGGGGTGTATACATAATCAATAAATATTATTTTTTTGGTGGGGGGTGAGGGACAGGGGGAGGGGGGCGGATCGGGGGCGGGTGTGTGGGGTGGAGCGGGGCGGGGTGGAGCGGGGTGTGTTATTTGTTAGCTCTACAAAGTGCAAAAAACTATTATAGACTAATATGAGTCAAAAGTAGTTAAACTAGATCCAAACCATATTTGTAATAATAATATGAGTCCAAAACCAAACCAATCCATCTCCTAAAAATTAGTTAACCAACCCAATAGATCTAAGTTGTTTTCGTTAACTATATAGTTTTCAACTTAAATTGCATGTTAAGTCTAAATGACTTGTGGGGATTAGATCACTATTTAAAGAGACAAAACCTACTATTAATTGGGGAATAATAAAAGTACTAAACGACTAAAATACATTTATTAATAATTCCTAATCACTAATTAATGTCCTAAATCCCCACTAATAAATAAAATACATAAATCACATCAACTGCTTTTATATTAAACATAATAATAACTCCACATAATAAATAAAAAAATCTGTTCGTTCTTGACTTGGAGTCCTCATCACTCTCTTGTTGGAGAAAACTCGACCTCGAGGGGCGGAGGCGGGGATGGGGGTGGGGTGTATACATAATCAATAAATATTATTTTTTTGGTGGGGGGGTGAGGGACGGGGGGTGGGGGGCGGGTCGGGGCCGGTGTGTGGGGTGGATTGGGGCGAGGTGGGTTGTGTTCTTGCTCTACAAAGTGCAAAAAACTATTATAGACTAATATGAGTTAAAAGTAGTTAAACTAGATCCAACCTATATTTGTAATAATAATATGAGTCCAAAACCAAACCAAACCAAGCCAATCCATCTCCTAAAAATTAGTTAACCAACCCAATAGATCTAAGTTGTTTTGGTTAACTATATAGTTTTCAACTTAAATTGCATGTCAAGTCTAAATGACTTGTGGGGATTACATCACTATTTAAAGAGACAAAACCTACTATTAATTGGGGAATAATAAAAGTACTAAACGACTAAAATACCTTTATTAATAATTCATATTCACTAATTAATGTCCTAAATCCCCACTAATAAATAAAATACATAAATCACATCAACTGCTTTTATATAAAACATAATAATAACTCCACATATAAATGAAAAAAATCTGTTCGTTCTCGCCTTGGAGTCCTCATCATTCTCTTGTTGGAGAAAACTCGACCTCGAGGGGCGGAGGCGGGGACGGGGACGGGGTGTATACATAATCAATAAATATTATTTTTTTGGTGGGGGTGAGGGACGGGGGGCGGGTTTGTGGTGTGGAGCGGGGCGGGGCGGGGTGTGTTCTTTGTTAGCTCTACAAAGTGCAAAAAACTATTATAGACTAATACGAGTTAAAAGTAGTTAAACTAGATCCAACCCATATTTGTAATAATAATATGAGTCCAAAACCAAACCAATCCATCTCCTAAAAATTAGTTAACCAACCCAATAGATCTTAAGCTGTTTTGGTTAACTATATAGTTTTCAACTTAAATTGCATGTCTAGTCTAAATGACTTGTGGGGATTACATCACTATTTAAAGAGACAAAATTTACTATTAATTGGGGAATAATAAAAGTACTAAATGACTAAAATACCTTTATTAATAATTCCTAATCACTAATTAATGTCCTAAATCCCCACTAATAAATAAAATACATAAATCACATCAACTGCTTTTATATTAAACATAATAATAACTCCACATAATAAATAAAAAAAATATGTTCGTTCTCGACTTGGAGTCATCATCATTCTTTTGTTGGAGAAAACTCGATCTCGAGTTTTATAATAGGATAGAATAAGCCATGAACTCCTCTACAACGGAAGAACATTTTGGAAAGAAAATTGATGAGCAGTATTTAGTGCTGAAAAGAAGATTTTTTGAACAATGAAGTCAACAATGTCAACTTGGATTGAATCAAAATCTTGAATCGTCCTTTCTTCGATAATGAACAAATCAAAAATCAACTTTAGAGTTATTCTCAATTTGTTGCTCATACATGATCTTTGGTTCAACTTTTGGAACTTCAAGAATTTTCATGGACACGTCACTACTGTCTGTTGCCCCAAAATTTGGAACATCCTCTTTTTCTTTTTCTTGAATATGCGCCCGCAAGTCAATAAGGCCTTTTATAGAAGAGATGTCATCTTTTATAAAAGAGATGTTATCTTTTATAGAGGAACATATAGAAACTATTTTATGTATAGCCTTTTGAAGTTCTTTTACTTTAACTTGTTGATATTTCCTTGCTTCAACTTTTCTTTGTTCATCTTGATATCAACGTTGTAATTTTTCAAGGTAATCTTGTGCATCAACATATCCCATCTAAAACTCTTTTTGCTTGGGTTTCAAATATTTATGGCCACATGTATTCATAAGGTAGTGTATTTGATCACTTTTACCGTTGAGAAACCAAATATACTTCTTTACTTCCGCAAGCAATCTTTTTGTGGCATTGGGTGTTTGGGACAATGGGTTATAAAATAAATAAATAAATAAAATAAAATATTTCTTTTGTTGATAACTTAAGGGCCTAACTGAAAAGAAAATAGAAAACAAGGCTAAAGTATAAATTCAAAAAGTGTAGGGGTTGATGATAAAAGGGTACAAGTGAAAAGTATATACACTATTTGCTAAAATTGAAATATTAGATGAAATTATGGGGAGCAAACTGTAATTTTGGTAAGATATTTTTAAGTTTGAGATTAGGGTTATCACTCGTATCGTATTAGATATCGGCAAAACACGACAACACTTTCTCTCTCTTATACCTTTCTTCTTTTTTCTCTTTTTTGAACAGTGAATCACGATGAACAATAATTCCGAAAGAATGAACAATAGTCATGATGTGGGATGAACAGTAACTACGACGAATGAACAATGTTTCTAGGCGGGATGCCAAATTCTTAAGTTATTTTTAGAAAACCCTATAGAAGAAACTAAATACCACACTTAAGTTCTCCACTGCCTATCACCCACATACTGATGGTCAAACTGAGGTAGTTAATAGAAGTCTAGGTGATTTGGTGAGATGCCTTACAAGTGATCACGTGTCTAGTTGGGATAAAGTTTTACCTATTACTGAGTTTGCCTATAATAGTTCGGTTAATCGCTCTACTGGGGCGAGTCCTTTTTTAGATTTATACTGGTTATCAACCTAGAAAACTTATTGATTTGATCCCTCTTCCCTCTGCATATAGAGCTAGCGAGTCTGTTGAAACTTTTGCATGACACATTCATGATTTGCATGCTGATATAGAAAATTAATTTGAGCAATGAAAATTATAAGTTTGCTGTAGATGTTCATCGCAGGCACCAAGAGTTCAATGAAAATGACGCAGGACAGATTTAGGATGAAGAATTAATGAAAAATAAATTAGGATTTAAACTTTACGTTTAAACCACTAGAATCTCTCAAGTGTATCAACTTTATGTATCAACACTAAGATAGATAAAATACCTCTACGTTGGATACCTCTGACGGTATGGATAAAATAATCAACTTAAATATCAATAGTATGTAATCTAAATGACTTGTGGGGATTACATCATTATTTAAATAGATAAAATCTTAATATTACTTGGGAAATAATAAAAGTATTAAATGACTAAAATACCCTTATTAATAATTCCTAAGCACTAATTAATTTCCTAAATCTCCACTAATAAATAAAATACATAAATCACATCAACTACTTTTATATTAAACATAATAAAAACTCCAAATAATAAATATAAAAATCTCTTCTTTGTTCTTGACTGGAGTCCCCAATTTGCTCAAGTGGTATTAAGGTTGTGTTTGATAAACTAGGAAATTAAGATCTGAATGATTATGAATGGTTATGAGGTCTGAATCTAAAAAATTGTTTGATAACTAAAAAGTAAGTTGTCTCTTAATGACACTATTTTATCATTTTAAAGGGTAAAATTTTATTTAATAATTTTAAATATTCAATTTAATAAAAATGAGTGCATAATATTGTTGAATATATTTATATAAAAAAAATTTATCAAAAAAATTTCATTAAGAGGTACCTCTTAATTATTGAGATTTCATTTTCTGTCTTACCGATTAAGAGGCATTCAGAGGTAAAAAAAAATAAAACAAACAGCATCATGCCTCTTAGCGAATAAGAGGCAGTCTATTAAGAGAATCAAATGTAAACAAACAGCACCTAAGCTTAATGTTAAATTCATTTCAAGGCAAAGGTCACTAGCTCAACAAAGGCAATGATCTCCTTCCGGTCACCCTCACATAGTTTACTATGTTTCTGTGTGCATGGTCTGGTGGTTTACTTTATCCAATGCACATCCTAAGGACTAGGCTGTTAATTCCACCATCATAATAGAAAATATTTATAATGTGAGTTTTGCCCAAAAGAATTTGATTCCTAAACATGCTATTGGTATCCAAGGAATAGGTTTTTACTGAAGATCAACTCCATCAGCCTTGTATTTACTCGCATCCAAACTATGAAGTATAGACACTTCTCAGAGGTCAAAATATCTATGTCGGATACATGTCAGACACTTGGACACCAACACTCCGCGAACACTACTAGATATGTATTGCATAGGTGTTAATATTTTCATTGAAGTTAAAACCTTTTGTTTTTTTGGGTAGGGATAAATGCTTTTTTGGTCAAGGTCAACTTACAAATGAGTCACTAAACTTTTTTTTCTTACATTCAACTCATTGTACTTTAGTTTTCTTACAAACCGTTACAAAAACTGTTAGCCTTTTGACTTTTAACGGAATTTGACACATAGGAGAGAGAAAGCTGGCATGAAATTTTTATGCATGATGTAGCACGCTTAAGTGTAATGAACAAATTTTATGGAGAAAATGAAAGAAATTCTTTAAAAATAAAATATAAAAAAAACTTAGTAAAAAATATATAAAATACAATAACATAAATCAAAAAATTATATTTAATTATTTTATAATTAATATCAAATAAGTTTTTAGGTAATTATTAGAAAATATAATTAAGGAAATTATAAATATTATTATTATTATTATTATCTGTATTATTATTATTATCGTTATTATTATTATATTATTATGGGTTAATTTCAGATGACCACCTGGGGTTTAAGCGGTTTCCCACTTAACCACCTGTAGTCAGTAAAGCTACATTTAAACTCCCGACTTTTTGAGTTGAAGTGAATAACTGCTTTCTGTCATAACTCTGTTACTTAAGTTGGATAAAGACTTAATTACCCTTCTTATATATAAACTACAGATGAGAGAACATGCGAGACCATCTCTGCTAAAAAGTTTACTTGCACCAATATACAAGCAGCAACTTAAGAGTCTGGCCCCTACATTAAAACTTTATGATTTACCATAATATAAAGATTCTTTGCAGAAATAGAATTATAGCTTTATCATCAACCCAAAAAGATAAATATGTACAACTAGTAAATTACATAATACCCACACCTGAATCCTTATGATCATAACACAACATGTCGTGGAAATCTTTATATTATGGTAAATCATAACTGCCCAAGATACCTCATTACGAGCAGACATCACACCAAATAAACTGATATTTATTCTTACAATTATGAATATGGTAAACTATAGAAATTACAGACAGTATCTTCTCAAATAAGAAAGTAGAAAATTTTCATGCCGGAACATTAGCTACATATGATGACAGACAACTGCAAATAAATAGCACTAGCACTGGCACTAGCACTAGCACTAGCACTAGTATTCTCATCCTCAAAGCTACAAGTACTCGTATCACCTGTCATTTACATCCCTTTCTGATGATTTAACTTGAAACTTTCAATCCCTTGAGCTGTCCTGTCCTGATTATACCCAAGTTATAATTCTTGAAATTTAATCACCATGATTCCGAGGAACTACAAAATCCCAATTCTATCTGGTTAACAATTTCAATTTGCAATATCATGAATAATCTTTGCAAAAGAACCGAACTTAATATAAAAGATATATTATCCTGCATACTGAATACAAAGTACAACCAACAGTTTTAAGCAAAAGCAATGTTTTAAGCACTTTTAAAACAGTTTGTACAGAGTTCTCTCATTACAACAACCAGATTCACCAGCCACTGATGGTTAAACATCCACCATATTTCACACAACTTATATAGTTCCCTTTTTCTCAACTATATCTGCCTAGAATGACTAACACACAAAAACAGCACTCAAGCATAGCACGACCTACCTTTTCAAATCACTGCGGTATTTTCTTCTGCGGTATTTGGTGGAATCTAGAGAATTGGGAAGTTTTGAGTAAGCCCTTACCATGAGATTCCATAGCAAGTTTGGGGATGATGGCAAAGCATAACTATCGAACAAGGCAGCATACAAGTAAAGTATTATCTGTAACCAGTATAAGATGCTAGAGGAACTAATACATCTAGCTTACCCCTTCCAAACAAGGGTGAAGGGTGACCTTCAAAATATCTTTTGACTATTGATACAAAAGAGCATAACAGATTAGCAGATTAACACCATTTTCTCAAGCACGAGCAAGGATTACAAATCAAGAAAAATCAATTCCCCCAAATTACATGTCAATTATCCCTATAAGCAATATAATTGGCCAAAGCAATCAGTTATGCCAACTGTTCACTGTGAGCTCAGCTGCCCAGATTTTATAATCTATTGCTCCAAATTTTGAATAAGAAAATTTCATGGTACAAAATCAAACTTCTTTGCCACAATTAAGTGAGAGCTTGATGAGAAGGATTGGGTGATTATTAGAGCAAGGATTTGATTGAGGAGAGAGTGGTGGGCGTAGGTTTAGCAGCTTAGAGAGAGATTTTCGATTTGGAAGGATTGAAGAGGACTTCTTTGATTCTGAGTTTTGTGGAGTGTTAATGGGCATGGGAACTCTTCCCTAATGTCATCATCTGCATCAATTTCTTCAAAACCCATGAGCATATCTGCATCAAAATCATCTATATCATTTCAGATAAATGAATTCACATATAAACATGACTACAAAAACCTAGATTTAACAAAATTGAGCTTACCAAATCGCGATTGAAGAGCGGATTGATAGCGCTTAGAAGCATCGTGTTCTTCCCTATATCCTTCATTGCAGTATTTGCATATTGCAATTAGAGTTTGAGACAAAGCATCAATACCTCATAAGCCGCGAGAATTTGAACGAATCGTTGAGCTACGGATGAATATCCCTTCGTTGGCAAATGAGTTGGACTCGGTTCATCAATATTTGCTACTCTGTTCGTCTCTCTCTCTCGTACAGAATGAGGAAGAAGAGGATATTTTGGACATTTACTAAAAAAAATTTGACCGTTACAACCCTTCTCACACGCTTTTGGCGTCTGACATACACGCACAGTTAAGTTGGATGGAAAAAGTGATGTTTTCACTTCAACTCAAAAAGTCGGGAGTTTAAATGTAGCTTTACTGACTACAGGTGGTTAAGTGGGAAACCGCTTAAACCCCAGGTGGTCATCTGAACTTAACCCTATTATTATTATCGATATTATTATTATTATTATTATTATTATTATTGGTATTATTATTGGTATTATTATTACTATTACTATTATTATTATTATTATTATCAGTATTATTACTATTACTATTATTATTATTATTATTATTATTGGTCTTCTTAGTAATACTATTATTATTATTATTATTATTATCAGTATTATTAATATTATAATAATAATAATTATTATTATTATCGGTATTATTGTTATTATTATTACTATTATTTTTATTATTATTACTATTATTATTATAAATATTATTATTATCGGTATTATTATTATTATAACTATTATTATTATTATCAGTATTATTATTATTATTATTATCGATATTATTATTATTATTATTATTATTATTAATAGTATTATTATTATTATTATTATCAATATTACAATTACTATTATAATTATTATTATTATTATCGATATTATTATTACTACTATTATTATTATTATTATTGAAGGTCACGTTGGATCATTTTTGCGACATCAACTTTTTTTATTCCAACTCAGCATCATGTGTCAAATTTCGTTAAAAGTAACTGTTTTTGTAACAGTTTATAAGAAAACTAAAGTTCAGAGAGTTGACTGTAAGAAAAAAAAGGTTTAACGACTCATTTGTAAGTTGGCCTAAAGTAGAGTGACTAAAAAAACATTTATCCCTTTTTGGGTATCTTTAAGTTATTGCTATCGAAATGTTACAACCACTGACTGTTGGTATTGAACTTACTTTGAAGCTAATCACTTAGTTTTTTATTTTTATTTTTTGGAATCTCTTGCATATGATTATGTAAATATAATTAACTTATTATAGTGATATATTTATGTCTATAAAAATATATAAAATTTCATCTTGTTTGCATGATGAATTTTGATGTGGTTTTGTTGATAACTTACCGTTTTTCTAATTTTTATATGCCTAATTAATAATTTCCTTAGTTATTTGCTCTAACATAAATATTCAGTTAAATATCAGCTTTATAATTTAGAAGGATCAAATAAAGATTCTAACTTCTCTACTGATTCACATATATGTGTCTTCCTTAAATATGGTTCTCTCGTAGTTTTATGTTATAATCTTGTTTGTATATTAGACTTGGTGATGATGCTTGTGGTCTAAGTGTTCCTCAATATTTTGCTTGATTTTATCATGCTTTATTAACAGTTAAATTTATTTATGCATTTATATTAAAAATTTATATAAAATTGAATGTATTCTCCAACGTATTATATCCTATTTTTTTGGAAAAAATCGTGTCCATATACATGTCATTTGGAGGACTGTATCCCCATGTATCTTATCCTAATGTTGGCATGTGTTTTCTTTCAAAGAGCTCCAGGTAAGGAAAACTTACATCATTAACTGGAGTATTAAGAGGAAGGTTCGAATTACTTACGAAAGGGAGACAAGGCTGCAATAGATTAACTTTTTTATAAAAGGTTGGAATAGAAGAACCAATGTGTCATATTGAAAAGCCTTAACATTACCAAATGCAAGTAATCAGAGCCATGATACTCTTCGGCATGCCTTAGGTTCCCAAGATCAGGTTTGACATGGGGTTGCACTAATATTAGGAAACCAATTTGATGTATAAGGATGGAGGAAGGAATAGAGGAGATTAAAAGAAGATTATTGGGCTAAAAGCCATAAACAAAAGGCTTAAAACTTAATAATATCATTCTATCAATATATGAATAATAATGATCGATTACAGACTAAATAAAAACCCTAAACTTAATGACCAACAAAAGCCTAATTAAATATGGAAACAAAATCCTAATAATTATCTACTATAATCAAGAACTCTATAAGCGCTATTTCTCTTTCCTGACATGTTTTCATGTCCCAGTTCAATTTCCTTTGGCTTCTATAATTTAGGAGCAAAGCTTCTCAAATCAAGGCATTTATTTGATCTCTGAATTTAAAAAGCTGAATGCAATAATCTTAATTGGACTCCACAAGGTTTGATCTCCAATCATATGTGTAATGTGTAGGCTGAATGATGAGTCACATTCTTATTTATTTTTGCGTCGTCCTGTTGCTTTGGACTGTTAAAATTCTATATTTAGAGTGTTGGGAAAGGAGTGGGTGCTTCCTGACAAAGTGGAGGAATTATTGCTTATCCAGTCTAGAGGTCGGAGGGCAGAAGGATACCAAGTTGCTTTGAAAGTGAGTGTTCTTTTATGTTTTTTGGGGTATCTGAACCGAGCTTAATCATAAGTGTTTCTTAGAGAGAGTTATTTATCTTTTGTTTCATTGCGAGATAAAATGTTTTCTTTGTGCCTTTTGGAGGAATTTAAATTTATGATCTTTATAGAGATAGGAGAGCTACTATCTTTTGATTATTGTTTTTTCCACTTCTTATAGGATTGGGGATTACTTGTCCACTAAGAAGCAGGGGTGCGGCACTACGTACGGGATGTGGCTTTGCCGTATCCCCACTCCAAAACCCTAAAAAACAAAGAAAAGAATCATCGGAGCGAAGAACGATTGTCCAGATCTGCGATGGAAATGGAGAAATTAAAAAAAATGAGGGAAAGTAGTGGTACGTGCTGCCGGAGACCACTCATGTCGCTGGCAACCTTGTCGCGACCCGATCGATCTATTCCAACCTCCTAGAGGAATGGACTCCTGTTACTTCTAGAGAGATTTGAAATAAGGAAGCTGATGAGCTTTAAGAAATAAGTGGTGTACAACTCTTTAAAAATAAGTGGAGTACAAGTGTTTAAAAAAAAAGTGGACCACAACTTAGTGGGTTGAATTTATAATAAATAAATACTAGTACTTGTCTATTAATTTATCCGGGTCAATTGGAATTGCACAAATATAAGTGTAATGTTAACAAGTTTACCAGCTGTGACTTTTATCAATGAGTAAAATTAAAAATAAATTTAGTTTTTAATTATAAGAATTAGAAATACTTTTATCATATAAATAATTATATATATAAATTATATATTTCCCGTATCCCCACCGCACCCGAATCCCCATTTTTTAAGATTTAACGAATCCCCGTATCGCGCACCCGTATCCCCGCACCCGAATCCTTGCTTCTTAGCTTGTCCACCATATACTTGTCAGCTTGTGTTATGTTTTTATCTAATAAAATATCTTCTTTTATCCAAAAGATTTTAATGCCATTATCATTTTTCTTTATTACTCTTCATTATAATAGGTCACAATGCCTAGAGATGCCTTGCACCATGGAAATGTTGAGCACCGAGAGTTGCATAATGCCTATGGTTACTACTTTCACATGGCTACAGCTGATGGGCTTATAAAGCGAGAAAATGGAAAAGATAGGCCTTTCGTTTTGTCAAGAGCATTTTTTCCTGGGAGCCAGAGGTATGGTGCAGTTTGGACAGGAGATAATACAGCAGAATGGGATCACCTGAGAGTTTCAGTTCCAATGATTTTGACACTTGGTCTTACTGGAATTTCATTCTCTGGTTAGTAAGTTTGTTCTATTTGGGCTTTGAATAGTCAAATAAATTTTCTTATATATAGTCATGATGAATATATGTTACAGGTGCGGATGTTGGTGGGTTTTTTGGAAATCCTGAGCCTGAGTTATTACTTCGTTGGTATCAACTAGGTGCCTACTATCCCTTCTTTAGGGCTCATGCCCATCATGACACCAAAAGACGAGAACCTTGGTTATTTGGGTAGGATATCCTCTGCCACATTTATTAAAAAGTGAAGCATACTATGCTTATTATAATATTTTTGTGTTTGCATTAGATAGTGCTATTTATATACTTTTATTCAAGTTCAAAGGTTGTATTAAACTCACAAGCATAAGATGTTCAAAATATCACAAGAAAAGAAAAGGCATATCCATGTTCATATTATTTATAATCAAACTAAGTTTCCAACTCTCATGTTCTCTTTTTGTCTTCTTTATTTCCCATTTACCTTTTTAAAATGTAAAAATTGGTAGTTTGGATTAAAGACCGTAATTATAACTAGAAGTAACAATAACATATTTAGGTATTCTACGGGAGAATAGGGTAATTTTAGTTCATCCCTTTTAATTCTCTTTCTCGGGGTAGTGTGTGATTGAGGCCTTTGGAGGAGTATATGTCGCTGTCCATCTGAAAGAGTTTCTGTGTGTTAGTTTTAATGATAGACAACCGTAGAAGGCATGATGCAGATAATTTGGAGTTGCTTGGGCCATGGTTAGCTCAGTTAAATCCTTGTCTGAGGTGGTAGTATATGTGAAAGAGATGCAGCTAGTAAGATTTTGTGTGTTTCCTTTGAGGGAGTGACCTCCAATTATAATACTTAATATTTTGATGTTAAGTTCAATGCTTTGCGCTTACAGGAGTCTTACACTGGTTGTGTTTCTCTTTAGAGGACAAATTCTGTCTTTAGATACTGGACTAGGCTTCTAGATATCTCATGTACAAAAGGTTTGACCACTTTTTTCCTTTCATCTTTTTTATATAACTTTTGTATACTTGGGTTTGCAGCTTGCTTTTTTGACATTTTATAGTGATATACACACACACAGTAAACTGCAAAGACTCTGAAATAATAGGTTGTCACGTGCAAGTTGAGTCGAATGTATAATTTTTTTTTTTTTTTTGGATATTTCATTTCATTCTCTTGTAATTCTTCAAAGGGGCTGTTTGATAGCATTTTTTTTACCTCTTTTTTGTCTTTGCTTCTTTCTCGCACAGAGGCTTGGTTTGATAAAAATTTGTCCAGCCACTTTTTGCCTCTTAAAAAAAAGAGATCTGAGGCAACTCCATTTAGAAAAAGAGGCTCCTAGTTACGTTATAACCCTCATTTCCTTAATTTTAATTTTTTTATTTCTCGACTTCATCTCTCACTACACCATTATCACCACCACCCACCACCACTCACCACCTACTACCATTGACTACTACCGCCGCCGCCGCCGCCACCACCACCACCACCCCACCATTGACAAGAACCACTCGCCACCACTTACCACCATCACCACCATTAACCACTATCGCAGCCACCACCACCTCCACCACCACCTCCACCACTTACCATCACCCACCACTGACTAACATCACCATTGACTACTACTACTGTCACAATCACCACCACCACTCACCACCAACCACCACCACCCATTATTGGTGATTTTGTTTGAAATAATTATTTAGTATTTATTATATTATCACCCACTTGAACTTTGTATAAACTGATCTATGGATAAAATTGTAAATTTTAGTATTCAAACATATTATACAGATTAGTTATCAAACAAATTTAGACTTTGTTTTTAATAAAGCTTTGATTTATACAGATGCTCTATTTTATACTCCCTCCCCTCCATTCCAAATTATAAGACCATTTTGACGTTTGAAAGTCAATTTGAAACATTTTCAAACTCAAAACTGAGTTGATGCATTAAAAATTATGAAACAATATTCATCATAATTAAAGGAATCTATGTTAATTTTGAGTTTAAAAATATCTTATGTTGACTTCAAAAAGTTAATAATGATCTTATGATATGGAACGGAGGGAGTATTTAGCTCTTATTACAGATTTTTATCAAACACCACCTAAGATTATGGGTGAGTCTTCCTTTATCTCATGCGCACATTATCATTCATTCATTTATAGATAGAAAAGGAAGATTGTACCGATAGAATGAGAAGGTAAAAACACTTTTTATTGTTATCTTTTTGGGGCGGGGTGTGTGGGATGTTGTGACTCTGTTACTGGAATTCCTCCATGACAATAGTGACAACAGGAATGAAGAATAACTATAAAATGAATCTCGAAAAGAGAAGCTCTTCAATACCAGTAATATCTGATACTGGAACTCCAAAAATATCTGAGACAGTTGAAGACCACAAAGAAGCAACGAAGGTGACTATCTGAACAAATGAAAGGAAAGATATTGATCTTAAAGCTTGTGGTCGTCTTTCAATGCTTACACCCCAGAATGCTAAACACAAACTTTTTGATGTCATGATGATTGGAGTCTTAACTGAGAATTAATATTATTAAGTTCTAAACTTTTATGAATGCCCTGTAACTTTACAAAATGGAATGGAGTTAATAGTTTTCTTATTACCAAATTATTTCTTTTTACAATTAAATAATTAGTTCCGGGCCTCTTACCTTAACCCATTGTTCTGTTCTATTATCGTTGTTGTAAACCAGTGTCAAAACATTAGTTTCTGTTGATTTCAGAGAACGTAAGACTGAGCTGATTAGGGAAGCCATACATGTTCGGTACATGTTGCTTCCATATTACTACACATTATTTCGAGAAGCAAACATGAGCGGCATCCCAGTTATCCGTCCTCTTTGGATGGAGTTTCCTGCTGATGAAACTACCTATGGAAATGACGAGGCTTTCATGGTTGGAAATAGTATTTTGGTGCAAGGAATTTATACCGAGGTGATTTAGATATATGATCAGATGCTCTATTTAAATTCACTTTATTTGTTTTGTTGGAATTTTCTCAACCTTGTCTGTGACACACTAATGCATCCAAACTTTTCAAGCAGGGTGCAAAACATGTATCAGTGTATTTACCTGGTGGACAATCTTGGTATGATATGAGAACTGGAACTGCTTACAAGGGAGGTGTTACTCATACGATAGAGGTGTCAGAAGAGGGTATTCCTGCTTTCCAGAGGGCTGGAACCATAATTCCGAGGAAAGATCGTTTCCGAAGAAGCTCCAGACAGATGGAGAATGATCCCTATACTTTGGTATGTTTTTAATTCTCAAGTGGCTTTTTTCTAATAGCTACTACATCAAGAAATAATTTTGTTACTTTTCCGTAAGCAGAATTCCACAAATTTACATTAATCTTGCATGTTAGTTGAAAGATGGTATGAATGTATGCATCTTCAAGGACTATTGTTTTGGAAGAACATTTTTTTAGCAGTTTGATCCCAAAATCTTTTCTTTTTGTTCTTCCACCGAGTGATGTTCTGTCATACGGTGCTGTTGCTTATGTCTAATTATTTTCTGTATACTTAGGTGATTGCTCTTAATAGTTCCCAAGCAGCCGAAGGCGAGCTTTACGTTGATGATGGCAAGAGCTTTGAATTCGAACAAGGAGCCTATATTCATCGCCGATTTATATTCTCAGATGGAAAGCTCACATCTATAAGCATAGTACCATCTCCTGGAAAAAGCCGATTTTCTTCGGATTGTACTGTTGAGAGGGTCATACTTCTAGGGCACTCTCCTGGACCAAAAAATGCCCTTATTGAACCATCAAATCAGAAAGCTGAAGTAGAAGTTGGGCCACTACTGCTTCGAGCAGGCCGAGTACCAACTGTACTAACCATTCGCAAACCTGATGTCCGGATTGTAGATGATTGGACTATAAATTTTTTGTAACTGGTAAGTTTTCAAATGCATTGGGTTGAGGAAACCTCCATTGTTGCCAAGATGTTCTCTACTGGTAGCATGATTTATTTTCTTAAGTGGACAGCATGGAACCAACACAACTTCATAAATGTGATTCACCATACTAGAAAATTTGGTAGTTTTATAGGCTTTGATTGCATACCCTTATTTTTGCTGGATCTGTTCTATTTTGTGATTCAAGTAGAAAAGTAGGATGCTTTCAACTGGTGTACCTCCCTTTAATAGTGGATTTACTAAATCCGTTCTAAAATTAAAAGTACATTTGTAAAATGACGAATTTTTAATTCTCAAATAGAGCGCTAGTATTAGCCGTAGGAATTCAGTTGTGAACCTGTGGTGGTTTAATATTGAAAATGACAATAAAAAAGTAATGATAAATTAGGAATATTATGTTGTTTTATAGTTTTATAGTTTTAAAATAGAAATATTTTTTTTTTAATTTTGAAATGGATTAAAAAAAAATATTCTTAATTTTAGATCAGAGGAAGTATTTACAGTCGCAGGACAGGGCAACTTGCACAATGTGTGATATTGATATTCATTACTATACAAGAACAATCAAAACATCCTCACTCTCACTATATGCTATCTCTACTCTACCAGACAAATCAAAACACCAGCAACATTGACACGAGGTCCCAATGTCCCAAGAGCCTCTATGTTGTACCACCGTATCAGTAGGTGTTGCTTTTGTTTTTCGAAAGGACAATTTGTAAATACTATTCATATTTACCCAATTTTATAATGTACTACATGGTTTTTTCAACTTTTGCAATATCCTACTCTGTCCAATATTTGCATATTTGTTGCACATCATCCTAAATTTTGTGAGAAAAGCTTGACCAAATTTATTGTATTTTTCGTGTGGACAAACAGGTCAGTTGCTTTCCTCCAATTAAAATCATAACGATACATTTGCAAACAAAAACACCTTTAAATTTCGTCACATTTTTGTCCCGCGGTGATAATTCCTAATTTAATAGGAACGGGTGACAAATTTGCAAAGGCAAAATTAATAATTTAACCACCGAAGTTGGCACGTTTTATTGAATACCTGATTGAACTTTTAATTTTTTAAATTAAATAACTGAATTAATTAAAATTGTTAAATTGGGTCATTTTATCAAATCTAATTAACGGCTGTCAAATTGATTCAAGATTTTTCATATGTGAAAGCAAAAAAAAGGGAAAATAAAAAAAAAATGAGATGGCCAATCAGCAACAATGACATGAAAATAAAAAGTAAAAAATTTATTTATTGACTCATTTTTAACATTTTAAAATGTTAAAAATGACAAAAATATAATAAAACATAATAAAACACAATAAAAATTAATAAAAATAAAACTTTTTTCCATTCATTAAATTAAATTTATTTATCAAGATAAATCAAATCTTAATCACGACGCCTCTCTCGCAGAGTCGCAATCCATTTGATCTCTCTCCTACATCTTCCAATTACAACAAATTCTCCCTACCGACTTTTCCACCTGCAGTCCATCCATTTTCCTCCCAAGCACACAATCTCTCTCCAACTCTCCCTCTGATGACTGCTCTTTTCACGAATTTCCAACGCAATCGGAACTCAAAACCGCCTCAACCAGGCGAGCTTCATTCTAGAAAACCAGTAACTGTACAATAACTACACATTATGCCTCGCCACTCTCCAGGAATCAATCAAAGAACTAGACGCTCTTCGCGAAGAGATAAGAGAGAGAAGGGATGAAGGAAGAGAGAATAAATGATTTTTTCTATTAGATCTGTTAGATCTGAAGGGATGAAGGAAGAGAATAAATGATGTTTTCTATTAGATATGTTAGATCGGTTTTGATGAAAAATAAAAGAAATAATCTTAATAAAAGAGAAAATACACATATTATTTGATTTGTAAAAATAAATAATCAAGATGGTTAAATCTGTTTTAGTTGAAGAAGAAAGATGTTTTGATTTTTTTATTTTTATTTTATTTTATTATGTTTTTGTCATTTTTAAACTTTAAAATGTTAATTTTTTTATTTTTTTAAAACTTTAAAATGTAAAAAAAGACTTATTTATTTTTTTGCCACGTGTACAAAAAAATGTTTTGATTTTTTTTGTTTTTATTTTCAAGTTTTTTTTGCCACATAAGCAATATTTTTTATTTGTTTATGCTGTCTTTCATTTTTCATGACATTTTTTTTTCCCTTTTTTTTACGTCTACGTTAGCGCTACGTAGATAAAAAATTAACGGCTGTCAACTTTTTTTAACGGAATGACCCAATTTAAAAATAAAAATTAGTTCAGTGAGTTAATTTAAAAAATTAAAAATTCAATCAAATATTTAATAAAACGTGCCAATTTCAGTGGCTAAATTATTAGTTTTGCCTACGACATCGTAATGTAAGAAATTTTTGAATGTATTAGATTTTTTTTTATCTTTTTGATAAACGTGGAGAATTTCATTCATTACATATCTAAGAATAAGATATAAAAAAGAAAATAAAGTTGGGACATTAACTAACTTATTGACACACTTTGTCACGTTGTGCTATTAGTGGTACACAACTCATAATCCAAAATTCTATAGAAAATAAACCATTTTTGGAGAAAATAATGGCCCAAACTGCCTTTTAAATTTTCATATTTTTATTTTTAATTATTTTAAAATATTTTTTTAATCATTACTTTAATTAAAAACTAATAATAATTATTGTCGACGTCGGAATTTTTATTATAGATCGTGATTTTAAGAGGCGATTTTGAAAAAACCCGACTTAATGTTGATGGAGTTCAAAAGTTTGATTTTAAAGTGGGCTTATTAGATAGAGTCGTCAATTGGTAAAGATTTAAATGGACGTAACAACTCTTACGGATTTTGAAATTTAGATAATCGAGATAACCTATTATGTGACTCTGTAAAATTTGTCCGCAATTGAGATTCATAGAATTTGGGGGCTTGCTTAAGCGAGGGGAATGTGTTAGGCATCCCCCGACTTCCGTGAAACACGGTTACCATTTTTCTAATGTTTTTCTTAAAAATCTTAATGAATTGCCTCAAGGGTTGTGATGTGTGTGTTTGTGTTCCGTGACTATATGAATTGTAACGTCAGGAAATTCTAGGGTATCGTCTTCTAGAGCCAATTTGATTTCGTAATTTGAAGTTTAGAGTGTTGCCTTTTAGATTTGAGTCGAATCGTGAAACATAAGGTGTCATCTCCTATGTTTTAAAGTCAAAATCTAGGGTATCGTCTCCTAGTGGTTGAGTCAAAAATATAATCTAGGGGTTCGTCTTCTAAACCATATAAATAGTCTTGGGTTTCATTTCTTAGGGTTGTCAGAGTTTTGGTGAGTGCATGTGACGCCCCCAAATTCGTTTACTTGCTACACCAAATCTGATGCTCACTATACAACATCATCCACAACATCTATCTAATAACATAAACTAAAAGGCATAAAATAATTACAAATGTCCTTTAAAAACTTCTCAATAATATTACATCACATCATATTACAAATGTCCTTTAAAAACTTCTCAGTTTATTCTATATACTTTAATTCTTCTCTCTTAACCATTTTTTTCTCTTATCTTCTTTTGACCATTCAGGTCCTTCTGTTGTAGCTGCAAAATTTAGAGTTTGTAAGAGTAAATGACAAATTTACTCAACAAGTTTAAGAAGAGTTTAGAATCATAAGCACAAGTATGATTGCAGTCACCGAATTAACATTACAAATAACTTTAAAATTGGTGATTCAAAAAGAATCTAGAATTTCTTAAAGACTTAGAATCAATAGCGTAACATCACAAAATGTTCAACTTTGGACTTCAATGTCTATAAAATTTCATCTCATCCGTACTCATAAGAATCTCAATATTTTTAAAGATATAACTGAGTGGTTGTAAGGACCAAGAATTGATTAAAATGTTCAACAATCACAAAGACTGCGGATTCTCCAATATGTTCAACAATCACAAAAACTGCAAACTCTCCATAGGGAATATTAGGTGATTAGTCTAAAATGTAAGACCCCAACTTTCATAAATAAAGATTATTTTTCTCTAAATATCATTTTGAATATTATGGTGTGGATTTGATATAATGTTATAATTGTGAGTAATATTTATAGATTTTTCAAAGTAAGCAAGTTGTTATAAAATATTCGTTTGGTCGAGGAATATTCTTTTTGTCGGAGAATATTCGTATGATGGCACAATCATTGGTGGACCCCACAACAGAATTATTGTCGGAGTTAGAAAAAGACAAAAATATCTTTTATAAAAAATAATGGCCGAAAAGTTTTACCGTTAATTGTTGAAATACCCGGTGGTAAAAATACAAGAATATGCGTGGTCGCATAGTAGCACACTCAGATTGATTATTGATACTTACGTAAGAAGCCACTCGCTTATACTCAATTATTACACAAAGAATTGCTTTGATAAGATCTTATTTTATCGATTCAATTATTATCACAGTATCATCTACATAATATTTTATATTATTAAATCAATAATTGAGACGACAAAGTTATTCATATTATTATTTGCAATATTGACGATGTCTAGAAAGTTCTGTCGAGGAGAGGTTTGGTCACCTAATTGAGCGCTTGATAGGAGAAATCCTTATCTAAGCCTCCTTCCTCACGAGAATGATCTGATTGTTAAATATTGTGAGTTATAATATTAATGATGAATAATTGTTGAAAGATTAAATATGTGTTGATTGAAGATAAAATGATTTGTGATAGTTGTAAGACCCCAACTTTTATAAATAAAGATGAATTTTCTATAAATATCATTTTTGAATATTATGGAGTAAATTTGATATAATGTTATAGTTGTGGGTAATATTTATAAATTTTGCAAAGTACGCAAGTTGTTATATAATATTCGATTGGTCTGGGAATATTCATTTTAACGGGAATATTCGTATAACCAAGACAATCATTGGTGGACCCTAGCGGAATTATTATTCGATTGAGAAAACGACAAAAATATTTTATCAAATTAATGATGGAAGTTTTACCATTAATATTATTGAACTACTTTCAGTAGTAAAAGTACAAAGAATACACGTGGTTGCATAAGAGCACACAAAAGATTGATTATCGATACTTATGTGATAAGTCACTCGCTTTTATTTTATTGGTATTATTAATGTAATAAAACCTAAAAGCTTTTTATATAAAATGTAATACTTTTATAAAGTTATTCATTTTTTATTAGGCTAATAGTAAAAAATCTTTTTATATAAAATAGAATACTTTTATAAAGTTATTTATTTTATTGTATAATAATTAGAATATATTATATTTTATTATGCATAGTGTTTGCATAAGGCTCGCATAATGTTTGCATAGTAAAATCTTTTATAAAGTTATTCGTTTTATTAGATTATAAATAGAATATATTATATTTTATTTAAAAGATTTTGCTTTAAATATGGACCGTCAGATTAAAGTAAATCAATCTGGACCGTTCATGAGTTAGTTACTATGTAGTCCATTCTTATATAAATAGAAGCTCATTCCTTCATTATTTCTTACGAATTCACTGAAACTCTAGAGAGAGAAATTATAAAGAAACTATAGAAAAGTATTCAGCTACTTCCCTACTCTTATATTCAGTTTCTTTTATGGTAAGGGGTATTATTTCTTTTGTATTCATGAAGAGAACTTCTGTTATTCCATTTTTTATTATTCTGCTGGAGTAACCAGTATACGTGGACCACCCTATACTTGGTGACATTCTTCTATTATTCCGTCTTTATTATTATTCTGTTGGAATATCCTGTCTGTGCATTTTACGCTGGACCTGGTTCCGTCTTTATTATTATTTTGTTGGAATATCTTATCTGTACGTTTTACGCCGGACCTGGTTTCGTTTTTATTATTATTCTGTTGGAATATCTTGTCTATGCATTTTACGCCGGACCGGTTCCGCCTCAGATATTCTCGTTGGAACATCCCGCTTGCGTTAAATTTTGCTCGATCTCGTTCCGTTACTTATTATTCTCGTTGAATAACTCGCCTACATCTAATCCGCATGCATGGTGATTTCTTTTGTTATTCCATTCATTATTATACTCGGTTGGTTAAAGTTTTGACTTCTATTGTGAGACCCCGTGATTTTATCAATAAAGATTTAAATTTTGACGAAATAATTTTTAATATTATGGTGTGAATTTGAGATAATATTATAGTTGTGGGTAGTATTTATAAATTTTGCAAAAGTATGCAAGTGGTTATATTATATTCGATTGGTCTGGGAATATTCTTGCTTAGCGGGGAATATTCATACAACTACTCAATCATTGGTGGACCCCACAATGTAATTATTGCCGGATTGAGAAAACGACAAAAAATATTTTATTAAAATAACAAATGAAGTTTTACCGCTGATTGATCTTGTTGAACTACTTTCGGTAGTAAAAGTACAATGAATACGTGTGGTTGCATAGTAGCACACCGGTATTGATTATTGATGCCTATGTGAGAAGTCACCAATTTGATTCCATTATTGTCGATTAATAATATGAATTATTATAATGATAATGACGCTTTTGTTTTATTCAGATTATTAACGTAATAAAATGTAAACATCTTTTATATAAAATAGAATACTTTATTAAAGTTATTCTATAAATAGAATATATTATATTTTATTATGCATAGTGTTGCATAGTATTTTGCATAGATTTTGCATAGTATTGCATAGTGTTTGCATAGTAAAATGTTTTTTATATAAATAGAATATATTATATTTTATTTAAAAGATTTTTCTTTAAATATGGACCGTCGATTAAAGTAAATCAATCTGGACCGCTCATGGATTAGTTACTATGCATTCCATTTTCCTATAAATAGAAGCTCATTCCTTCATTATTTTCTTACTTAATTCATTGAAACTCTAGAGAGAAAATTATAGAAAGAAGCTATAGAGAGAAAATTATAGAAAGAAGAAGAGTATTCTCGCTACTTCACTACTTCTATATTCATTTTTTTTTACGGTAAGGGGTGTTATTCTTTTCTTCTTGAAGAGAACTTCATTATTCCATTCATTATTATTCATTGAATAACTCGTAAAAAGTGGCATACCCTATACATAACTCAGATATACGCCAGATACCCTATACTTGGTGAAATCCTTATGTTATTCCATTGCTAATTATTCTCATTGAATAACTCAGATATCGCCATTTTACCCTATACTTGGTGACATTCTTCTATTATTCTTTGGAACATCCTCATGGTGTGTTTTACACCTGACTGGTTCCGCTTTTTATTATTCTCGCTGAACATCCTGTCTCAGTGTTTTACACCGACCGGTTCCGCTTTTTATCATTCTCGGGCTGGAATATCCTATCGTGTGTTTTTACACCGGATCCGTTCCATCTTTATTATTCTCATTGGAACATCCCGCTTGGTTAGTGAATTTCACCGACCGTTCCGTTATTATTATTCTCGTTGAATAACTTTTATCCTCATGCGGCACCGCATGCATGGTGATTTCTTTTGTTATTCCATTCTTTATTATACCCAATTTGGTTAAAACTTTGACTTCTATACTCCATGAAATTAGTAGAATATCCTTGATATTTGCGTTTCATCCAAAGATCTTTTCATGGAAATATTCTTCCGATCATTATTGAATTTTACTCTACTAAACAAAAGATTGTGTTGACAATTTGGACGTTAATAATTCATGGATTAAATAATTCTTGAACTTGTTTTATTGAATTACTATGTCATTGTCATCATCCTCATGTTATATTATGTTATCTTTGGCTTACGTGCATAGATGAACTTAGTATGATTATGACTGTGGATCATTCTAAGTATAATCATGACTTGATATAAATGATGTGACAAAAGTCCTCGAAGGCCTATTCTTCCGATCATTATTGAATTTTACTCTACGTAAACAAAGATCATGTTGACAATTTGGACGTTAATAATTCATGGATTAAATAATTCTTGAACTTGTTTTATTGAATTACTATGTCATTGTCATCATCCTCATGTTATATTATGTTATCTTTGGCTTACGTGCATAGATGAACTTAGTATGATTATGACGAGGATCATTCGGTATAATCATGACTTGATATAAATGATGTGACAAAAGTCCTCGATGGGCTGTAATGCGTTGATGGATAGTTTTTGGTATGATTATGACCAGGGGGTGATTCGGTATAGTCATGACCATTGATAATTTAATGAAAATCCTCGACCGCGGGTACGTGGATGATTAGATGTGGTGGTTTATTATTGTCGAGTCTCAAATGATAAAAATTGATGAAAACCTTTAAAACCTAAAGATAGTAGACTTTATTCTCTACTTGACTCTTTTAATGGATTGCTTATTCCACCGCAGCTTAAACCGGTTGTCTATTGTATTTTATCGCTTTAACATCGTTGAAGGCTAATGATAATTTATTCTCGCATTATCTTAGTCATAATATTTCTTACTAGGCTAGTTGAGCTCACCTTTCTTTCACCGTTCTCTCTTCGTGAAATGAGAACATAGTCGGGACGAGTCTGGGAACGTAAGTAATGGTCCGAGGATAGCATTAGTAGTCCTCACTATTCTCGTGAAATAGTGTGATAATAGTTGTAATGAGGACTCCTTTTGAGTTTGTATAATATCTAGTAGACAATATTTGTATTCAAACTCATGCTTTATGTCGATTGTACACCATGCTTAGGTTAGTAAGTTGTATTTGAATTTATGTACCATGTAAGTGGCGACCCAAGATGGGTGACGTATACCTAATTTTGGGGCGCCACAACTTGGTATCGAGCTTAGGGATATGATCTCGGCTAAGATGTGAGAATAGTACTAGGAGGGAGAGACGGGAATTCCTTCGCTAGTATGACCTACCCAAGTTTATTTGGTATTTGATTGGTCATTCGAGTATAGTGATAATATGTTGCATGTTAATTAACCCTTGTTTTGTGACAGGTGTTGTTTGTATTTAGATGTTGTGAATGTGGGCTCGGTTATTGAGCGCGATAATGAGTCACTCAACCAAAAGGTAACGACCAACAACACGATAATAATCATACTGGTGAGAATTGACCATCGAACAATGATGACCATCGTGGGAGAATTATCATGCCAAGAATGGTAACCACTTTGTGGTGGTAATCATGGCCAAGATAATAGAAGTGGAAATTTCAAGAAGAGAAGGTCATTTAGCTCGATTTTGTCGGCACCAAAGTCAAGTCCAAATTGGGACGGTGGCACCAAAGGCGGATACTGGATAAAACAAAGTCTGTGGTTTCATGAAGAGCGCTTTTCATGACTTCTTAAAAAGCAAGTGACTCGAACGGTTAGCACGGTTAGTTAATTATAAATTCTTGCGAAGTCTATACCTTATAAGATACCTAGGTTCTACCCATTATTTTATCTCGCTTGCTTTGCTTCAACATTTAAATTTGACTTCTGGAGAAGTTAGACTTTGACTTATTGGTTGAAACTTCGTTAAGTAGGAGCCTTCGTTACGCTTACTATTTTTTAAATCTTGTTTGATTCAAATAAACACTTTCACGCTACACCGTCGATCTTATCTTTTGAAAATACTTGCCTTTGATGTGATTTTAGGAATCAATTGGTTAACTACTCATCATGCTTTTCGTAAGGTTGTTAGCTTTTATATTTATAACAACCCCATTAAACGAATTCAAAGTAACCAAATCCTAAAGTTAATCACCATTATATCAAGCCATAAGTAAAGAGTCCCGAACCTTTCGTTGTTGACTTCCTTGTGTAGAATGCACCGCTTTAACTTTCTTCGTAGGCGACGTCGTGAATGAAGATGGCAAGTTTATAGGTATCATTGTGAGATGCTATCTAGGTTAAGGTATAGAAGTCACAGTTGGTATCAATGTGACATACTATCCAAGTCTTGGATGAGAGTCACAGTTTTGAATGATATTTCTATTATTAATAAATTTCCTGGCGTATTCTTGAAGACTTCTTAGCCTACTTAGAACGTGAAATCGAATTTTGTATTGACCCCAGTACAAAAACCCATTTCTTAAACCCTCAAATATTTCTTCAACTAAAATGAACAGTTTACGTGGTTTATGATGAAAGTCATAATAAAAGCATTGGACTAATAAAAATCATGGGTATATGAAGTATTAGTAAGTGTTATGATGAGTTATGTGGTTATTATGTGAAAACATGAAAGTTTCTTAGAAATCACAAAGGGTTGAAAAATCAGATTTTGGTGAAAAACGTAACATGAAATTCAATTGACCATATCTCCTATTATATTTTGAATTTTTGAGTGTGGTCAAGTCCTAGAGTTAGATCTATGAGTTACCTAACTAATCCAAGTGGAATTACTGGAAAAGGTGTTGTAGATTTTTGTGTGGACTGATTTTAGCGAAGGAGGCCAAAGCTGTAAATTTTGAAAATGCTACTGCCCAGAAACTTTAAGGGACTATTTCGGCCACTTAAATTATGAGAAAAATTCTGGGTTTTTGGGACATGAAAGTATATGGTATAAAGTACCTCCTGTCCAAAAATGAGCTCATTCTGACTTAAAATGAGCAAGTTATGACTATTTCAATATTTAGGTTTTTCTGACGAAAAACGCTATAACCGGAGTTCTATAACTCCGATGACCATGAAATTTAAACTGGAGGCTCACGTTAACATGTGTAAGGTCCTGCCAAGATTTGGGAATTTTTGGAGTTAAACTTGAGGTAGCTAATTTCTTAAGGAATTAAGTGGAAATTGATTTTTGAAAATAGTAAATGAATTTTAAAAATCCGGAAAAATATATTTTCATTATGGGACTATATTATGCTAAATCCCAGAAAAGAAATATTTTGGGACTGATTTGGTATTTTTCATGAAAATAGTTTAGTTACTGAACATATGAGTTAAATATGTTATGTGAAGTAACAAAGTTGAAAATAGGATTTTATGGCTAGAGAATCCTATATAGAGTATATATGCATATTTTTTTGATGAGGGATTTGATAATTGGTGATGATATTTTTTTATGAGTATGGCATTTTTTGAATGATTAAATGCATTATATGGTAAAAGCATAAACAATTGAGATAAATTGTTTATAAATTTAAGAAGTGATTAAAATATTATTATAATATTAATGTTATTAGATTATGAGATTATTAAGTGATTGATAACATGGGGATATTCTTGAATCATGGATAAATTATATTATAAATGTTTAATATTTATCCTTTATCTCATTTGATTGCTTCTTTATATCATTATCCTCATGTTTATATTATGTTGAAAGTCATCGTGGCTCAGAGTGCGTATAGATGGACTTGGTATGATTATGACCGTGGATTGTTCTAAGATAATCATAATCAGTAATTGAAAACACAATTATCTTTGGCAGTAGTGCATGGATAATTTGTGGTCGTGATACTAATGAATACACAATTATCTTTGGCCGTAGTGCATGGATAATTTGTGGTCGTGATACTAATGAATACACAATTATCTTTGGCCGTAGTGCATGGATAATTTGTGGTCGTGATACTAATGAATACACAATTATCTTTGGCCGTAGTGCATGGATAATTTGTGGTTGTGATACTAATGAATACACGATTATCTTTGGTCGTAGTGCATGGATAATTTGTGGTCGTGATACTAATGAATACACGATTATCTTTGGCCGTAGTGCATGGATAATTTGTGGTCGTGATACTAATGAATACACAATTATCTTTGGCCGTAGTGCATGGATAATTTGTGGTCGTGATACTAATGAATACACAATTATCTTTGGTCGTAGTGCATGGATAATTTATGGTCGTGATACTAATGAATACACAATTATCTTTGGCCGTAGTGCATGGATAATTTGTGGTCGTGATACTAATGAATACACAATTATCTTTGGTCGTAGTGCATGGATAATTTGTGGTCGTGATACTAATGAATACACAATTATCTTTGGTAGTAGTGCATGGATAATTTGTGGTCGTGATACTAATGAATACACAATTATCTTTGGTAGTAGTGCATGGATAATTTGTGGTCGTGATACTAATGAATACACAATTATCTTTGGTAGTAGTGCATGGATAATTTGTGGTCGTGATACTAATGAATACACAATTATCTTTGGTAGTAGTGCATGGATAATTCGTGGTCGTGATACTAATGAATATCCTTGGCACGTAGTGCGTGGATGATTCGATGATATGGATTAATTATTGAGTGAGTCTCAAAGAATGAAATATTAATTCATGGATGTGGTAAAAGTCATCTTTGGTAGTAGTGCATTGATAGACTTGGTATGATTATGACCACGGATTATTCGGTATAATCATATCAGATTGAAAACACGAATATCCTTGGCCAAGAGTGCATGGATAATTCGTGGTCGTGATACTATTAAGCTAAGTCTCAAGATTATTGGTTTTACAGCTTATATATCTTTGGCTTGTAGTGCAAAGATGAATTGTTAATGAATATCTTTAGTAGGATTGCAAAGATGAAATTAATATTTTCAACGATAAAGGTATTCAAGGTATCCTCATCTCTTTATCATACCAGTATCGTACTCCTAATTTCGAGGGCGAAATTCCATAAGGAGGGGAGATTGTGAGACCCCAGATTTTATCAATAAAGATTTAAATTTTGATTTAAATAATTTTTAATATTATGGTGTGAATTTGAGATAATATTATAGTTGTGGGTAGTATTTATAAATTTTGCAAAGTATGCAAGTGGTTATATTATATTCGATTGGTCGGTGAATATTCGGTTTAGCGAGGAATATTCGTGCCTAACTACTCAATCATTGGTGGACCCCAATAATGTAATTATCATTTGATTGAGAAAACGACAAAAATATTTTATTAAAATAACAAATGGAAGTTTTACCGTTGATCTTGTTGAACTACTCATTAGTAAAAGTACAAAGAATACGCGTGTGGTTGCATAGTAGCAATACGGTATTGATTATTGATGCCTATGTGAGAAGTCACCAATTTGATTCCATTATTGTCGATTAATAATATGAATTATTATAGCGATAATGACGTTTTGTTTTATTCAGATATTATTAACGTAATAAAATAGAAACATCTTTTATATAAAATAGAATACTTTATTAAAGTTATTCTATAAATAGAATATATTATATTTTATTATGCATAGTGTTGCATAGTATTTTGCATAGTGTTTTGCATAGTATTGCATAGTGTTTGCATAGTAAAATATTTTTATATAAATAGAATATATTATATTTTATTTAAAAGATTTTTCTTTAAATATGGACCGCCGATTAAAGTAAATCAATCTGACCGTTCATGGATTAGTTACTTATGCATTCCATTTTCCTATAAATAGAAGCTCATTCCTTCATTATTTTCTTACGAATTCATTGAAACTCTAGAGAGAAAATTATAGAAAGAAGCTATAGAGAGAAAATTATAGAAAGAAGAAGAGTATTCTCGCTACTTCACTACTTCTATATTCAGGTTCTTTTACTAGTAGGGTGTTATTCTTTCTTCTTGAAGAGAACTTCATTATTCCATTCATTATTATTACATTGGAATAACTTTTGTAAAAGTGGCATACCCTATACATAACTCAGATACGCGGCATACCCTATATACTTGGTGAAATCCTTATGTTATTCCATTGCTAATTATTCATTGGAATAACTCAGTATCGTGGTTTACCCTATACTTGGTGACATTCTTCTATTATTCATTGGAACATCCATGCATTGTGTTTTACACCGACTGTTCCGCTTTTTATTATTCTGTTGGAACATCACATGCATGTGTTTTACACCGACTGGTTCCGCCTCTTTATCATTCTCATTGGAATATCCTATCCGTGTGTTTTACAATCGGGATCCGTTCCATCTTTATTATTCGGTTGGAACATCCCGTCAATTGCGTGAATTTCACCGACTGGTTCCGTTATTATTATTACATTGTTGAATAACTTTGTCTGTCTTCGCAAGTACCGCATGCATGGTGATTTCTTTTGTTATTCCATTCTTTATTATACCCAATTGGTTAAAACTTTGACTTCTATACTCCATGAAATTAGTAGAATATCCTTGATATTTGCGTTTCATCCAAAGATCTTTTCATGGAAATATTCTTACGATCATTATTGAATTTTACTCTACTGAAAACGAAAGATCATGTTGACAATTTGGACGTTAATAATTCATGGATTAAATAATTCTTGAACTTGTTTTATTGAATTACTATGTCATTGTCATCATCCTCATGTTATATTATGTTATCTTTGGCTTACGTGCATAGATGAACTTAGTATGATTATGACCAGGGATCATTCGGTATAATCATGACTTGATATAAATGATGTGACAAAAGTCCTCAGTGGCCTATTCTTCTGATCATTATTGAATTTTACTCTACGAAATAGTATCATGTTGACAATTTGGACGTTAATAATTCATGGATTAAATAATTCTTGAACTTGTTTTATTGAATTACTATGTCATTGTCATCATCCTCATGTTATATTATGTTATCTTTGGCTTACGTGCATAGATGAACTTAGTATGATTATGACCAGGGATCATTCGGTATAATCATGACTTGATATAAATGATGTGACAAAAGTCCTCAGTGGCTGTAAATGCGATGATGGATAGTTTTTGGTATGATTATGACCAGGGGTGATTCGGTATAGTCATGACCATTGATAATTTGATGAAAATCCTTGACCGTGGTACAGGGATGATTAGATGTGGTGGTTTATTATTAAGCTGAGTCTCAGCGATAAAAATTGATGAAAACCTTTTAAAACCTAAAAGATAGTAGATTTTATTCTCTACTTGACTCTTTTAATGGATTGCTTATTCATTGCAGATTAAACCGGTTGTCTATTGTATTTTATCGCTTTAACATCATTGTTGAAGGCTAATGATAATTTATTCGCATTATCTTAGTCATAATATTTCTTACTAGGCTAGTTGAGCTCACCCTTTCTTTCTTTCACCGTTCTCTTGAGAAATGAGAACATAGTTTGGGACGAGTCGGGGAACGAAGTAATGGTCCGAGAGGATAGCATTAGTAGTCCTCACTATTCTGTGAAATAGTGTGATAATAGTTGTAATGAGGACTCCTTTTGAGTTTGTATAATATCTAGTAGACAATATTTGTATTCAAACTCACAGTTTATGTCGTATTGTACACGACAGTTAGGTTAGTAAGTTGTATTTGAATTTATGTACCATGTAAGTGGCGACCCAAGATGGGTGACGTATACCTAATTTTGGGGGCGTCACATCTATACTCCATGAAATTAGTGGAATATCCTTGATATTTGCGCTTCATCCAGTATCTTTTCATGGAAATATTCTTCTGAACATTCTTGAATTTTACTCTACAAAGCAGTATCATGTTGACAATTTGGACGTTATTAGTTCCTAGATAAATTAATTCTTGAACTTGTTTTATTGAATTCTTATATCATTGGCATCATCCTCATGTTTATATTATGTTGAAAGTCATCTGTGGCCTGTAGTGCATAGATGGACTTAGTATGATTATGACCAGGGATTATTCGGTGTAATCATGATCGTAATGTTACAAATGATGTGGTAAAAGTCCTCATTGGCCCGTAGTGCATTGATGGACAGTTGTTGACATGATCATGACCATTAATGAATACACGAATGTCCTTGGCTGTAGTGCATGGATAATTTGTGGTCGTGATACTAAAGAATATCCTTGGCCGTAGTGCAGGGGTGATTTGATGATGTGGATTATTTATTAAGCTGAGTCTCCGCGATAAAAGTCATGAAAAACCTTTTAAATCATAGAAGATAGTAGATTTTATTCTCTACTTGACTCTTCTAATGGATTGCTTGGTCCGCTGTAGTTAAACTTGATGTTTGTTATATTTTACCAGTTTAACACTGTTGAAGGCTAATGATAATTTATTCTGCATTATCTTAGTCATAATATTTCTTACTGGGCTAGTTGAGCTCACCCTTTCTTTCACTGTTCTCTTCAGGAAATGAGAATATAGTTGGGACGAGTCGGGGAACGGAGTGATGGACCAAATGATAATATTAGTAGTCCTCACTATTCTGTTAAATAGTGTGACAATAAATGTAATGATGACTTATTCTGAGAGTGGATATTGTCTAAAAGACAATATTTGTATTAAAACTCACAGCTCTCTTGTTGTATATTAAAGATTGTATTTGTATTCTGTACCATGTATTTGGCGACTCAGAATAGGTGATGTATACCTATTTTGGGGCGTCACAAATTTAGATCAAAGCTTAGGATATATGATCCTGGCTAAGATGTGAGAATAGAACTAGGAGGGGAGAGACGGGGAATTCCTTCGCTAGTATGACCTACCTAAGTTTATTTGGTATTTAATTGGTCGGTCAGAATATAAGGATAATAGGTTACATGTCAATTAACCTTTTGTTTTGTGGCAGTATCTGAAAATGACATCCGAGAATGTTAAGAATAGCAATGGAGCACAGACGACCGTTGATTCACCACATATCAATAATTAGGATAATGTGCATCAGGAAGGCAACAATCCTCATGCAAACAACAACACTGACCAAATGATGAATTATGGAATGTTCAGAGGCTTTATGCAATTCATGCAACAACAGGCGAGAGCGACTCCTATCCAAAATATAGGTGGAAACACTGGAAACTCTCGGACGGTCACTGCTAAACAATTCAAGGAGTTGGGACCACCGAAGTTTATTGGAGAGCCAAATCCACTTAAAGCGGAAGCATGGATAAAGCAGATCACCAAGATATTTGATGTCTTGGGATGCTCCGAGGAGCAAAAGGTTCCCTTTCACGCCTTTATGTTGCGAGGAGAGGCAGATTCATCGTGGGAATCGGTAGAAGCGTGCTTAACTGCGCCGCATCGAAAATGTCTTGGGAGAAGTTCCAAGAACTATTCAACGACAAGTACTTTCCCGAAAGTATTCGTCACATGAAGGAGGTGGAGTTCATCAAGTTGGAACAAAATAATATGACCGTGTCGCAGTACGAAGCAAAGTTTGCTGAGTTGTCCCGATTCGTATCCCACTTGGTGGATAATGAAGAGAATGACGCTAATGTTTTAAGAGGTTTAAATCGAGATATCGTCAACATCTAATTTCTCATAAACTGTGTTTGTATTCAGATGTTGTAAATAGGGCTCAATTAGTAGAGCGCGATAACGAGTCAACGCAACCAAAAGAGAGCAGCTGGAAAAATGATAATACCAGCGAGAGTAGTCATCGAAGCGGTGACAACAAGCATGGAGGGAATCAACAGGATAGAAATGGTAACCACTTCGGTGGTAATCAGGGCCAAAACAATAAGAATGAACATTTCAAGAAGAGGAGATTCAACAATGATGGAAAGACATCAAAGACCAAAGACCAGTTGTTAAGGAAGGAGAACGACCACCTATCATATGCTTCAAATGCGGAGGGGAGGGACACATCAGTCCAAACTGTGCGATGCCGTCCAAAACATGTTATAATTATGGAAGAGAAGGTCACTTAGCCTGATTTTGTCGTTCACCGAAAACAAGTTTAGCTAGGATGGAGGCACCAAAGGCCGTCCTAGAAAAGTCAAAGCCGGTAGTGCAAGGGAGAGCGTTTGCTGTGACCTCCCAGAAAGCAAGGAACCCGAATGAGGTCATCACGGATAAGCTTATCATAAACTCTAGCGAAGTCTATACTTTATTTGATACAGGTTCTACCCATTCTTTTATTTCTCCTACTTGCGCTCAACGATTAAATTTGACTTCGGAGAAATTAGACTTTGACTTATCTGTGGAAACTCCATTGGGAGAAACCTTCATTACATACACTGTTTATAAGTCTTGTTTGGTTCAAATCGGTACCCTCATATTACCTGTCGATCTTATTTCATTGAAAATACTTGCATTTGACGTGATTCTAGGGATTGATTGGTCAACTACTTATCATGCAAAAATTGATTATTTTCGTAAGGTTGTTAGCTTTCATATTCCTAATCAACCTATTATGCGAATTCAAGCAACAAAACCATTAAAGTCAATCACGGTCATCTCAAGCTATAAAGCTATTCGTTTATTGAAAAACGGATGTCAAGCTTTCTTAGCTCATGTCACGGATCTAAACAAAAATACGTCAGTTTTGAATGATATTTCTATTGTTAATAAATTCCCTGACGTATTCCCTGAAGAACTTCCTGGCTTACCCCTAGAGCGTGGAATTAAATTTTGTATCGACCTTGAACCCGGTACAAAATCCATTTCCAAAGCCCCATATCGAATGGCTCCTATTGAACTTCAGGAGTTAAAGACCCAACTACAGGAATTGTTAGACATTGGCTTTATTCGTCCTAGTACTTCTCCTTGGGGTGCTCCTGTTCTATTCGTGAAGAAGAAAAATGGGAGTATGCGACTTTGTATTGATTATCGGGAGTTGAATCATGTCACCATCAAAAATAGGTACCCATTGCCACGTATTGATGACCTGTTTGACTAGTTGCAAGGAGCCAAATTCTTTTCAAAGATTGATCTTCGTTCCGGATATCACCAATTGAAGATTAGAACCGATGACATTCCAAAGACGCCTTTCGTAAGTTCGATGACGGCATTATGAATTCCTAGTTATATCCTTTGGATTGACTAATGCTCTGTTGCCTTCATGGATATGATGAACCGAGTATTCAAGGAATATTTGGATCACTTTGTGGTCGTCTTTATTGATGACATCCTTATTTATTCCAAAAGCCGTGAAGATCATGAAAGCAACACTTGAGGTCGACACTCCAAAAGCTTCGTGAATATAAGCTTTATGCCAAGTTGAAGAAATGCGAGTTCTGGCTTGAGGAAGTAGTATTCCTTGGGCACGTGGTATCAAGTCATGGAATATCTTTTGACCCAAAGAAAGATTGAAGCTATTCAAAGTCGGGAGCAACCTAAATCGATGGATCAAAATCGTAGCTTTCTCGGTTTAGCTGGTTATTATCGAAGATTCATGGAAGGATTTTCTTGAATCGCTACTCCATTAACTCAGCTGACTCGGAAAGATACAAAGTTCGGTTGGAGCGAAGAATGTGAGAAGAGTTTTCAAGAACTCAAGAGGACACTCATTTCAGCACCCGTTCTGACAATGCCATCTGGCTCGGAGGGATTTGTCATCTACAGTGATACTTCGGGCAAAGGGTTGGGACGTGTTCTCATGCAACATGGGAAAGTCATAGCCTATGCCTCAAGACAACTCATAGAATATGAGAGGAATTATCCTACTCATGATCTAGAGTTGGCAGCTGTTGTCTTCGCACTAAAGATTTGGAGGCATTACTTGTATGGGGAGAAAGTGGAGATCTTTACGGATCATAAAAGCCTCAAATATTTCTTCACTCAAAAGGAACTCAATATGCGACAACGACGTTGGCTTGAACTATTGAAAGATTATGATCATACCATCCAATACCATCCTGGAAAAGCGAACGTGGTAGCTGACGCATTGAGTAGAAGATCATATGCAAGTAGGAGTGCGATATTGTCAACACAAAGGCCCATTTTGTGTGACTTGCAAAGGATGGAGATAGAGTTAAAGACTCCAGGGACCCATGTGATGATGGCGAATATACGAGTAGAACCGACTTTAATTGATAAAGTTAAAAGGCTGCTTTCAAGCTACTGACACAGAGTTGATGTGTATGAGGAAGAAAGTGCAAGAAGGTGCTATGCCGGAAGCAAGAATCGATGAAGAAGGAATACTTTGAGTCAAATCCAAACTTTGTGTTCCTAACGAGCCTGATTTAAAGTATAAAATCATGATGGAGGCGCACAACACACAGTTTGCAATCCATCCTGGGAGTACCAAAATGTATCATGATATTCGTCATACATTTTGGTGGAGAAATATGAAGAGAGAGATAGCGCTGTTTATCTCAAGGTGTCTAACTTGTGAACGAGTTAAAGCGGAGCATCAAGTACCAATCCATTGCAACCACTTGAAATTCTAGAATGGAAGTGGGAGCACATTACCATAGATTTCGTTACCGGTCTTTCTAAGGTTTCTCAAGGTATAGATGCGATTTGGGTCATTGTTAATAGATTGACCAAGTCTGCTCATTTCTTCTGATGACTGAAATTTATACACTTGAACGCCTTGCTCAGTATGTACATAAACGAGATTGTAAGACTACATGGTATCTTAGGGATCCATAGTGTCTGATCTAGACCCAAGATTCACTTCACGATTTTGGGTTAGTTTGCAAAAAGCTATGGGCACAGACTTACGATTTAGCTCGACATATCATCCTCAGACGGGCGAACAGTCAGAGAGGACTATTCAGACTCTTGAAGATCTATTAAGATTCTGTGTCCTTGATTTCAAGGGAAGTTAGGATAAGTTCTTACCATTGGTGGAGTTTTCCTACAATAAAAGTTATCAAGCAAGTATTGGCATGGCTCCATTTGAGGCGTTGTATGGAAGAAAGAGTCGTTCTCCAGTATGCTGGGATGAGGTGGGAGAAGCAACGTTGTTGGGACCGGAGTTGGTACGTATGACTACAGAAAAGATTCAAACGATCCGACAACGTATAAAAACCTCACAAGATCGACAAAAGAGTTATGTTGATCTTCATCGAAAGGACGTGGAATTCGATATAGGAGATCATGTGTTGTTACGTGTTGCTCCATGGAAAGGAGTTACGAGATTTGGAATGAGACAAAAACTCAATCCTTGATTCATCGGCTCATTTTTAATCCTCGATCGAGTAGGAACTGTGGCCTATAGACTCTCTTTAAGGGTAAAAGTATGTCTCGTGTTCATAACGTTTTTCACATATCCATGTTACGTAAATATGTGGAAGACTCGAACCACATTATTGAGTTAGAACCGGACGAAATAGCGGAAGATTTGACATATGAAGAGGTTCTTGTTCAAATCTTGGATAAGAAGGAACATATTCTACGCTCCAAGGTTATACCTCAAGTAAAAGTTTTGTGGAGAAACCACGATGTTAAGGAAATGATGTGGGAGTTAGAATCTGAAATGAAATCAAGGTATCCTTACCTCTTCGATATAATGTTATAGTTGTGGGTAATATTTATAAATTTTGCAAAGTACGCAAGTTGTTATATAATATTCGATTGGTCGGGGAATATTCGTTTTAACAGGAAATATTCGTACAACGACACAATCATTAGTGGATCCCACAACGGAATTATTGTCGGATTGAGAAAACGACAAAAATATTTTATTTAAAATAACGGCGGAAGTTTTACCATTAATATTGTTGAACTACTTCCAGTAGTAAAGTAAATGAATACGCGTGGTTGCATAGAAGCACCTGCAGTATTGATTATTGATGCTTATGTGATAAGTCACCAGCTTTTGTTTTATTGGTATTATTAATGTAATAAAATGAAAAGCTTTTTATATAAAACAAAATACTTTTATAAAGTTATTCATTTTATTAGGCTAATAGTAAAATCTTTTTATATAAAATGTAATACTTTTATAAAGTTATTTATTTTATTAGACAATAATTAGAATATATTATATTTTATTATACATAGTGTTTGCATAAGGTTCATATATAGTGTTTGCATAGTAAAATCTTTTATAAAGTTATTCGCTTTTATTAGATTATAAATAGAATATATTATATTTATTTAAAAGATTTTGCTTTAAATATGGACCGTCAGATTAAAGTAAATCAATCTGGACCGTTCATGAGTTAGTTACTATGTAGTCCATTCTTCTATAAATAGAAGCTCATTCCTTCATTATTTCTTACGAATTCACCAAAAACTAGAGAGAGAAATTATAAAGAAACTATAGAAAAGTATTCTGCTACTTCCCTACTCTTATATTCAGTTTCTTTTAGGGTAAGGGGTATTATTTCTTTTGTATTCATGAAGAGAACTTCTGTTATTCCATTCTTTATTATTCTGCTGGAATAACCAGTATACATGGGACTACCCTATACTTGGTGACATTCTTCTATTATTCCGTCTTTATTATTATTACATTTGGAATATCCTCATCAGTAAGTTTTACGCCGGACTCGGTTCCGCTTTATTATTATTACTTTGGAATATCCTGTCAGCATGCGTTTCGCGGGACCGGTTCCGTTCCTCTTTATTATTATTCATTTGGAATAATATCCTGTTGGTGCAATTTTGCCTAACCCGTTCCGTTATTTATTATTTTGTTAGAATAACTTTGCTCATGCAAAGTACCGCATGCATAGTGATTTCTTTTGTTATTCCATTCGTTATTATATACTCAAATTGGTTAAAGTTTTGACTTCTATACTCCATGAAATTAGTGGAATATCCTTGATATTTGCGCTTCATCCAAGATATCTTTTCATGGAAATATTCTTCCGAACATTCTTGAATTTTACTCTACAAAGCAAAAGATCATGTTGACAATTTGACGTTATTAGTTCCTAGATAAATTAATTCTTGAACTTATTTTATTGAATTCTTATATCATTGTCATCATCCTCATGTTTATATTATGTTGAAAGTCATCTGTGGCTTCAGAAGTGTATGTAGATGGACTTGGTATGATTATGATTAGGGATTATTCGATGTAATCATGACCGTAATGTTACAAATGATGTGGTAAAAGTCCTCATTGGCCCGTAGTGCATTGATGGACAATTATTGGCATGATCATGACCATTAATGAATACACAAATGTCCTTGGCTGTAGTGCATGGATAATTTGTGGTCGTGATACTAAAGAATATCCTCGTCAGTAGTCGTGCGGGGTGATTCGATGATGTGGATTATTTATTGTCGAGTCTCGGCGATAAAAGTCATGAAAAACCTTTTAAATCATAGAAGATAGTAGATTTTATTCTCTACTTGACTCTTCTAATGGATTGCTTGTTCACCGCAGCTTAAACTTGATGTTTGTTATATTTTATCAGTTTAACACTGTTGAAAGCTAATGATAATTTATTCTGCATTATCTTAGTCATAATATTTGTTACTGGGCTAGTTGGGCTCACCCTTTGCTTTCATTGTTCTCTTCAGGAAATGAGAATATAGCTGAGACTAGTCGAGAACTGAGTGATGTACCCGAGATAGGTGGCTATAGTAGTCCTTACTATTATGTGAAATAGTGTGATAATAATTATAATGAGGACTTTATTTGAGTTTGTATACTCTCTACGAGACATTATCCGTGTTGAAACTCTCAGCTACGTTTTGTCGTACTGTATCAAAGAAGTTTGTATTTAAATTTTGTACCATGTATTTGGCGACTCAAGATGGGTGATGTATACCTATTTTGGGAGTGTCACAGTTGGTATCAAAGCTTAGGGATATGATCCCTGGCTGAGATGTGAGACTAGAACTAGGAGGGGAGAGACGGGTAATTCTTTCGCTAATATGACCTACCTAAGTTTATTTGTTATTTTATTGGTCGGTCAAAATATAGGGATAATACGTGGCATGTCAATTAACCCTTATTTTGTGGCAGTGTTTGAAAATGACATCTGAGAATGTTGAGATTAGCAATGGAGCACAGGAGACAGTTGAGTCACCACAGATCAATACCCAGGATAATGTGCATCAGGAAGGCAATAATCCTTAGGTAAACAACAACACTGACCAAATGATGAACGACGAAATGTTCAGAGACTTTTTGCAGTTCATGCAACATCAGGCGAGAGAGACTTCTGTCAAAAATGCAGGTGGAACACTGGCAACCCACAGATGGTCACTGCTAAGCAGTTCAAGGAACTGGGACCACTGGAGTTTTTGGGAGAGCCAAAACCACTTAAGGCGGAGGCGTGGATAAAGCAGATCACCAAGATATTTGATGTCTTGGGATGCTCCGAGGAACAAAAGGTTCCCTTTGCCACCTTCATGTTGCGAGGAGAGAGGCAGACATCTTGGTGGGAATCCGTAAACGCACTCCAACTGCCGCATGCCAAGATGTCTTGGGAGAAGTTCCAAGAACTGTTCAATGACAAGTACTTTCCCAAAAGTATTCGTCACATGAAGGAGGGGGAGTTTATCAAGCTGGAGCAAAACAATATGACTGTGTCACAAAGACGAAGCTAAGTTTGCGAAGTTGTCCCGGTTTATATCCCCACTTGGTTGATAATGAGGAGAGAATGACACGGATGTTTCTAAGAGGTTTGAAACCTGAGATACGTTAATACCTAATTTCTCACAAACTGTGTTTGTATTCAGATGTTGTAAATAGGGCTCAGTTATTGGAACGCGATAACGAGTTAACCCAACCAAGAGAGAGCAGCCGACAAATCGATAATACCAGTGGTAGCAGTCATCGAAGCAGTGACAACAAACGAGGAGGGAATCAACATGCTTGAAATGGTAACCACTTCAGTGGTAATCATGGTCAAGATAATAGAATGGAAATTTCAAAAAAGAGAAAATTCAATAATGATGGAAAGACGTCAGCACCAGCACCTGTTATTAAGGAAGGAGAACGACCGCCGGTCGTATGTTACAAATGCGGAGGGGAGGGACACATTAGTCCAAACTGTACGCAGCAGTCTAAAGCATGTTACAATTATGGAAGAGAAGGTCACCTAGCCCAATTTTATCGTGCACCAAAGTCAAGTCCAACTGGGATGGAGGCATCAAAGACCGTCCCAGACAAGATAAAACCGGTAGTTTAAGGGAGAGCGTTTGTCGTAACCTCCCAGAAAGTAAGGAACCCAAACGAGGTCATCACGGGTAAGCTTATCATAAACTCTAGCGAAGTATATACCTTATTTGATACCGGTTCTACCCATTCTTTTATTTCTCCTACTTGCGCTCAACGTTTAAATTTGACTCCGGAGAAATTAGACTTTGACTTGTTGAAACTTCGTTGGGAGAAACCTTCATTACATCCACTGTTTATAAGTCTTGTTTGGTTCAAATCGGTACCCTCACATTTCTTGTCGATCTTATTTCCTTAAAAATACTTGTGTTTGACGTAATTCTAGGGATTGATTGGTTAACTACTCATCATGCAAAAATTGATTATTTTTGTAAGATTATTAGCTTTCATATTCCTAACCAACCTATTATGTGAATTCAAGCAACCAAACCATTAAAATCAATCACTGTCATCTGAAGTCATAAAGCTATTCGTTTATTAAAAAACGGATGTCAAGCTTTCTTAGCTCATTTCACGGATTTAAACAAAAATACTTCAGTTTTGAATGAGATTTCTATTATTAATAAATTTCCTGACTTATTCCCTGAAGAACTCCCTGGCCTACTGATAAGTGGGTTTTATACCTACTTATTGGATATCAATTCATGAGAACTATGCCCATCTCAAGTATATTTTAGTGTGTTTTTAGTTCCATTTCATAATATTTTGCATTGCATGTACTGAGAACTCCTTTAGTGCAAAAGTGTAGGAAATGGCATGAGCTTGGCATTGGTAGATGGCATGTGATAAATGACGGCACAACATGAGGATCAGTGGACAAAAGAAGCTAAACAGTGTTGAACAATAGAGCAAAAGTTGCATGTCAAAGCATCAGTAGCAGCTTGGCAAGGAAGAAGCTGTAGCAGGACCTGAGGTTGCATAGTGCAGAAGCCGCGCGGCCAACAAAGCTTCAACACGCGCGCTCGTGCCATTAGTCGGACTGAACTGACTTTGCATTCGCGTGCCCGCGCGATGATTACACAGGGACCGCGCGCGGTTGACTGAGGCTGCTGACTTTATTTTAATTTTTAAAATTCAAGTGTTTTAGTTTGTATAAACGATTATGGTTGGCACCAGACGCGACATTCTTCAGTTTTTACGTGTTTTTCAATAGAGAGAACTAGGGTTTACACTTGGAGAAAATTCCAACGTGAAACCAAGCATAGATTTCTTATTTTCTAATTCTTATTTGGATTTCAGTCATTGTGGATGCTTCACTTTTATGTTGCTGGATATTATTGAGGATTTGAACGTTATGTTTGGTTTATAATCAACAATTGGGTTTGATCGATTCTCTCTTCTCTCTTTCAATTGTTTATTTATTTTCCATGTATTACTTTGATCCCATAATGGCTTTCGGTTCAGTCATGAACTAAATTCCATTATGGGATTCTAACGAAGTTTAATATGTAGTTTAACTTATGGCCTGATTGCTGGACTATTTTACGTATTATAAGGAATTTCTATCATGGTTGATTTGCATGTATGAATGATTGATCACCATTCGTTTTATGTGCTTGTATGGAATTGAAAAATAACATGCGAGTATAGTTGTAATCATGATAGCATGCGTATATGGGGTTGTTTTGCTTAGCTTTGTATTTCGTGAATCAGATAAACATATACTGTTTCATGTATGAGTTAAATAAGGGCTTGTACTTAAATTCAATATTGCTGCAATCTCACATAGAAATATAGTGAGATTAGTTTTATTGATGATTACATGGTGTCTATTGCATGTGGATGTTATGTAAGTAGGCCATGATACATTGAAAAATGGTTATGTCTACATTAGTGCTCTTGGCTACTTTTCTGTGATATGTTAACAATCTTGCATGATGGTGGTGGTTAGATGACCTATTAAATGAAGTTAGGATCCCATTATTTCCAGATTTGATTTATTATATTATTATTCTTATTTTAGTTATTATTTGCATTTAGAGTAATTCATAATTATAAGCATTAGTTTAAGCATATAAAAATAGTGATTTAGTTGATGCTTAATAGTTTAATTTAGACAACTTTCTCCGTGGATCAATACTCGACTTACTCTATATTGCTTGTTGACACATGTATGCTTGCATGAGTTAGAGATCTTTTGTTAGAACTAAAAAAGAGGCAACACCTACCCCCAGAGCGTGAAATTGAATTTTCTATCAACCTTGAACTCGGTACAAAACCCATTTCCAAAGCCCAATATCGAATGGCTCTTATTGAACTTCAGGAGTTAAAAACCCAACTGCAAGAATTGTTAGACATCGGTTTCATTCATCCTAGTACGTCTCCTTGGGGTGCTCCTGTTCTATTCGTAAAGAAGAAAGATGGAAGTATGTGACTTTGTATTGACTATCGGGAGTTGAATCATGTCACCGTCAAAAATAGGTACCCATTACCTCGAATTGATGACCTGTTTGACCAGTTGCAAGGTACTAAATTCTTTTCAAAGATCGATCTTCGTTACAGATATCATCATTTAAAAGTTAAAAATGATGAAATTCCAAAGACTGCTTTCAGAACTCGGTACGGGCATTACGAATTCCTAGTCATGTCTTTTGGATTGACTAATGCTCTTACGGCCTTCATGGATATGATGAACTGAGTATTCAAGGAATATTTGGATCATTTTGTTGTTGTCTTTATTGATGACATCCTCATATACTCCAAAAGTCGTGAAGATCATGAGCAACACTTGAGGCTAATACTCCAAAAGCTTCGTGAAAACAAGCTATATGCCAAGTTGAAGAAATGCGAGTTCTGGCTTGAAGAAGTAACATTCCTTGGGCACGTGATATCAAATCATGGAATATCTGTTGAATCGACAAAGATTGAAGCAAATCAAAGCTGGGAGCAACCTAAGTCAGTTACCGAAGTACATAGCTTTCTGGGCTTAGCTGGTTATTATCGGAGATTCGTGGAAGGATTTTCTCGAATCGCTACTCCATTAACTCAGCTAACTCGAAATGATACAAAATTCGGTTGGAGCGAGGAATGTGAGAAGAGTTTTCAAGAACTCAAGAGGAGACTCATTTTAGCACATGTTCTGACAATACCATCTGGTTCGGAGGGATATGTTATTTACAGTGACGCTTTAGGCAAGGGTTTAGGATGTGTTCTCATGCAACATGGGAAAGTCATAGCCTATGCCTCGCGACAACTCAAAGAATATGAGAGGAATTATCCTACTCATGATCTAGAGTTGGCAGCTATCATGTTCACACTTAAAATCTAGAGGCATTATATGTATGGGGAAAAGTGGAGATCTTTATAGATCATAGAAGCCTCAAATATTTCTTCACTCAAAAAGAACTCAACTTGCGGCAACGACGTTGGCTTGAACTATTGAAAGATTATGATCATATTATTCAATACCATCCTGGAAAAGCGAACGTGGTAGCTGACGCATTGAGTAGAAGATCATATGCGGGTACGAGTGCGATATTGTCAACACAAAGGCCCATTTTGTATGACTTGCAAAGGATGGAGATAGAGATAAAGACTCCAGGGACCCACATGATGATGTCAAATATACGAGTAGAACCGACTTTAATCGATAAAGTTAAAGTTGCTCAAGCTACAGACATGGAGTTGATGCGTATGAAGAAGAAAGTGCAAGAAGGTGCTATTCCAGAAGCAAGAATTGATGAAGAAGGAATACTTCGAGTTAACTCCAGACCTTGTGTTCCTAACGACCCTGATTTAAAGTATAAAATCTTGATGGAGGCACACAACACACCATTTGAAATCCATCCTGGGAGTACCAAAATGTATCATGATATTCGACATACATTTTGGTGGAGCAATATGAAGAGAGAGATAGCAGAGTTTATCTTAAGGTGTCTAACGTGTGAAGGCGGAGCATCAAGTGCCAAAAGGTCCATTGCAACTACTTGAAATTCCAGAATGGAAGTGGGAGCACATTACCATGGATTTTGTTACCGGTCTTCCCAAGGTTTTTCAAGGCATAGATGCAATTTGGGTCATTGTTGATAGATTGACCAAGTCTGCTCATTTTTTACCTATACGAGAAACTTATACACTTGAACCTCTTGCTCGTATGTACATAAATGAAAATGTAAGATTGCATGGTATGCCAGTATCCATAGTTTCTGATCGAGACCCAAGATTCACTTCACGGTTTTGGGTCAGTTTGTAAAAATCTATGGACACGAATTTACGATTTAGTTTGGCATATCATCCTCAAACGGACGGGCAGTCGGAGAGGACTATTCAAACTCTGGAAGATCTATTAAGACTCTGTGTCCTTGACTTTAACGGAAGTTGGGACAAATTCTTTACATCGGTGGAATTCTCCTACAATAACAGTTATCAAGCAAGTATCGGTATGGCTCCGTTCGAGGCCTTGTATGGAAGAAAGTGTCGTTCTCCAGTATGTTGGGATGAGGTGGGTGAAGCAACGTTGTTGGGACCGAAATTGGTATGTATGACTACGGAAAAGATTCAAATGATCCGACAACGTATAAAGACCTCACAAAATCAATAAAAGAGTTATGCTAATCTTCATCGAAAGAACGTAGAATTCAATGTTGAAGAACATGTGTTGTTACGTGTTGCTCCATGGAAAGAAGTTACAAGATTTGGAAAGAGAGGAAAGCTCAATCCTCGATTCATTGGCCCATTTGAAATTCTTGATCGAGTAGGAATTGTGGCTTATAGACTTGCCTTACCGCCAAGTATGTCTCGTGTTCATAACGTTTTTCACATATCCATGTTATGTAAATATGTGGAAGACCCAAACCACATTATTGAGTTAGAACCAGACGAGATATCGGAAGATTTAATGTACGAAGAGGTACCTGTTAAAATGTTGGATAAGAAGGAACATATTCTACGCTCCAAGGTTATACCTCAAGTCAAAGTTTTGTGGAGAAACCACGATGTTGAGGAAATGACCTGGGAGTTGGAATCTGAAATAAAGTCAAGATATCCTCACCTCTTCGACATACTAAGTATGTACCCTAATTTTGAGGATGAAATTTCATAAGAAGGGGAGGTTGTAAGACCCCAACTTTTATAAATAAAGATTATTTTTCTCTAAATATCATTTTGAATATTATGGTGTGGATTTGATATAATGTTATAATTGTGGGTAATATTTATAGATTTTGCAAAATAAGCAAGTTGTTATAAAATATTCGTTTGGTCGGGGAATATTCTTTTTATCGGAGAATATTCGTACGATGTCACAATCATTTGTGGACCCCACAACAGAATTATTGTTGGAGTTAGAAAACGACAAAAATATCTTTTTATAAAAATAACGGCGAAAGTTTTACCGTTAACTGTTGAAATACCCGGTGGTAAAAATACAGTAATACGCGTGGTTGCATAGTCGCACACGGTATTGTTTATTGATGCTTACGTAAGAAGCCACTCGCTTATACTCAATTATTACTACATGAATTGTCTTTAAGTATCTCATCTTATTGATTCAATTATTATCACAGTATCATTTGCATAATATTTTATATTATTAAATCAATAATTGAGACGACAAAGTTATTCATATTATTATTTACAATATTAACGATGTCTAGAAAGTTCTATCGAGGAGAGGTTTGGTCACCTAATTGCGCGCCAATTGGGAGAAATCTTTATCGGAAAGCCCCCTCTTTCCTGGGAATGATCTGGTTGTTAAATATTGTGAGTTATAATATTAATGATGAATAATTGTTGAAAGATTAAATATCTGTTGATTGAAGATAAAATGATTTGTGGTAATATTTATTCAATCCTTGTTATAAATAAGAAGTCTGTTATGGTGGTAAGTTTAGTTTATTTTATGGGGGCCCATATGTCATCATCTAAGAGTTACTTTTGTCAATAGTAATTGCCTTTACCAGACGTCAAACCACTTATCGTTTCATATTACAGGCGTCGAACCAATTGTCGTTTCACATTACAGGCGTCGAACCAATTGTCGTTTCACATTACAGGCATCGAACCACTTGTTGTTTCACATTACAGGCGTCAAACCACTTGTTGTTTCACACTACATGCATCAAACCACTTTTCTTTTAATATCACCAGTCGTCAAGCCACTTGCCTTTTCACATTGCAAGGGCTAAGCAAGAAATCTTCTATAAATAAAAGCTTAATTCTTCTTTCATTCTCACCAATTCACTACGACTCACAAGAGAATTTTATAGAGAGAGAATCAGAGAGAAAGAAGAAGAGTATTCTGTTACTACATTATTTCAGTAGTCAATCTCCTACTAAGGTAAGGGGTATTATTTCTTTTGTATTCGTAAGTGATATTCTTCTTGTTCAATATTCGTAAGAAATAATATTTTCTTCCATACTCTTTAGTATGTAAGTAATATTATTTCATTTCATATTTCTAATTCTACACTTATGTTGATAAGTATTGCTTCTATACTCCATGAAATTAGTAGAATATCCTTGATATTTGCGCTTCATCCAGTATCTTTTCATGGAAATATTATTCTGAGTATTCTTGATAAATTTTAATCTTTTCATGTCGGGGTACTATTCACGGGTTACTATTTCCAAAGTTACTATTCACGGGGTACTATTCACTCGGTTACTATTCACGACAAAAATTAATTTCTTTTCTGTCCAAATTATTTTTGATACAATATTATTCTTGAATTTTACTCTACAAAGCGATGATCATGTTGATGCTTGGACATTATTGAATTCTGGATAAATTGAATTATAAATCTTTAAAATTTATCCTTGCTCTCATTTAAATTGTATTCTTATATCATTGTCATCATCCTCATGATTATATTGTGATGAAAGTCATCTTTGGCCGTAGTGCATAGATGGACTGTTGATTGGTAAGATTATGACCAAGGATTATTCGGTATAATCATGATCCGTAATGTTACAAATGATGTGGTAAAAGTCATCATTGGCCCGTAGTGCATTGATGGACAGTTGTTGGTATGATCATGACCATTGGTGATACTAATGAATATCCTTGGCCGTAGTGCAGGGATGATTCGATGATGTGAATTATTTATTAAGCTGAGTCTCAGTGATAAAACCGTTGATAAACTTTTTAAATCATAGAAGATAGTAGATATCATGCTCTACTTGACTCTTCTAATGGATTGCTTGTTCCGCTGCAGTTAAACTTGATGTTTATTATATTTTATCGCTTAACATCAAGTAAGGCTAACGATAATTTATTATGCATTATCTTAGTCATAATATTTGTTACTGGGCTAGTTGAGCTCACCCTTTGCTTTCATTGTTTCTTCAGGAAATGAGAATATAGCTGGGACTAGTCGGGGATCGGAGTGACGGTCCAGATAGGTGGCTATAGTAGTCCTTACTATTATGTGAAATAGTGTGATAATAATTATAATGAGGACTTTATTTGAGTTTGTATACTCTCTACGAGACATTATCCGTGTTGAAACTCTCAGCTACGTTTTGTCATACTGTATCAAAGAAGTTTGTATTTAAATTCTGTACCATGTATTTGGCGACTGAAGATGGGTGATGTATACCTATTTTGGGGGCGTCACATAAAAACATCCCTAAGTTATGACTTCATCATATCCATACTGTATTTTAACAGTGTATCGATAATTCCATCATTTCTTCACCGTAATTCAACGGTAAATATCAGCTCACCTGACACTCCCCTAAATGATAGGGTTATTCAACTTAGTTATAACATCAGAGTCTGCACCAAAGCAATATGGTTTGGATTACATTAACTATTTCCAAAGAATTTTAAACAATTTAATAATTTAAAGAGTCACACCACTAATTGTGACGCCCCCAAATTTAGACCACTCACGTCTCGAATTTGGTTTGCCACATGCTACAAATCTAATGACTAAATAACATCTCATGCAACAGAAATAACAGAATAAATTACATATATTTAATATAATCATTCACGTCCCAAGGTTTCGTAACTTAAATCATCTCTTATATACCTTAAACATAAGTAAATATATCTTAGACATAACTAGTACATAACACAATATGTCTTAACATAATCATAAAACTTCTAAATAAATATGAAGCTATTCCGTAGCTTTGTCCTTGCCCTTATCAGTGCTCGAGGGTCCGCCTTGATCTGCCTTAACTGAAAGGTTTTTAGGAAAAGCAAGAATGAGCAACAAGTTTGCTCAACAAATAATATAGCAATAAGGGTGCTCAATATAGTTTTAATTTCTCAAGGGTACAACAATAATGATAGTTCAAGGATAGAAATATGTATCAATGGATCTCAACAATAGTTGCTAAGGGTAGAAAATATCAATAAGATTCAATACTTAATCATTTTGAGATTTCAAATCAATGGATACTAAGCAGTCACTAAGGACAATGAACTTCTACTAGAATTAACAGTAATATACTGACAATCCAACAAAAATGAGTACAACAAGTGATCAGCCTAAAGTACCCTACGTTATGCATATCGTTTAATTGTACTCAAGTGCGCACATCGGTCTCCCGACAATTATAGTTTCCCCCTTCGAAGAAGGTTGTTCATCTCAGTCAATACAAGATTTCGCACCAGTCAATTGGTTTGGATCGCTTTCAAATTATGATTTAGGTCTAGTTGAATCAATAGCACATACCGCTCTTTAAATGTATATAAGAACAATTATAAGTTCAATACTTGAAATCAAAGTTCAAAGAATATAAACAACTCTATTCTAACTATGAAGCATTATGTCATAAGATAAATATCATACTTTCAATTGTTTACTTGTACAACGAATAATAGTACAAGCTCAAGTAATGCTCAATAAAGAGTAAGGTTTAGATACTTGCCTCAAGCGTAGTTTATCAACCTTTAGCTTCTTGATACTTTTCGAACCCTATTATAACATAATTACGTATATAGGATATTCATTAGTTATGTACATCCGATACACAATACTCGATTTGTAAGTTTATCATACACATATGATTCTATCTTAACCGTATAATCCTATACGTAAGTCATTACATACTTTACATACACATAACACAAAATCAGTTTGCAAGACACTATGAATCAATTAATATGGTTCCTAATCATTACTTGATAATTATATTTTGCAGTCATAGGTGACTCAACATTTGAAAGTTTGTAAATACTTATCAAACCTATGATTCTATTGCTAGTATGATCATTGACATCTGGACATACCACTAAGCATGCATTGCAAATCAAGATAATAATACAAGCATGCATCAAACTTAGGTTATAATTAAACAGACTCTGTCCATTCTCATATTAGCGCGCGACTTGGTTTGGTTTGCTAAGGAGTGGCGTGTAAGACCGCTTCTCTAGCTCAAACCAAGACACATGGCATTTCTGCAGAATCCCAAAGGAAATCCCGACTTGCACATATATAAGAATCATGCAAAACACACATGTCAGGATGTCGATAACTAAGTTCGACCCTACATTTTATCTTTAACATAGGTCATTATCCATTCTCATTTAATCAAGACTTTAAGTGTTCAATTAACAAAGTCTCTTACGTTTAGCCGTCATACATATGCTATGCGGTCAATAAGTCTCAATTATACATGCTTACGTTAGTTTAGTCATCTATTTCAAGTTATGAAGTTCTACATCATTTAGACTTGTCCTAATCCATGCTCAACTATTTTACAATGAGTATGACTAGCTAGGCATTCATGTCAATCATGTATATAGGCATAACACACCTTAATACGATGGTCAAATTTCAGAATACTTGTAACGTAGTTATTGACATAACTAGTTTTCAAACTCTTAAGGTTTCTTTTGAAAATCTCACGTTAACCAACCAAGCATGCAAAACTACTTCACTTACTATACATCATACTTTCATATATACATAACTAGACCACATACGCATGCGCACAAGTTCCTAACTCAAAGAGATATTAGTTTTTCAAGTTTATATTTGAAACTTTAAGTTTCCAGTAGTAGGTCATCAAAACTTATTCAAGCATGCAAGGTAAGTCCACATATTCTATATCACGCTTTCTGCTTATGTATATATGTAATCAGATCATGATAGCATGTTTTCAAGTTCGGAATTTAAAGTATACATGGCTCATTGAGTTTATACTTTGAAACTCAAGTTCCCTTTGGAAACCAAGCTATGGTAAGTGGTTACATGCAAGGTCATTTATATCAGCATATCAAGGGCATAAATAGTCATACTGAATTCATACTAGCATGCTTAACATAACAGAAAGTAAACCAGATCAGTATCTAAGATTGGCGTTCGGTGGCGTGGCACATGCGGTCTCAGATATATTATAAGTGGCGTGACCACGCCACTTGAAAGCGTAAGCAAAAAATGGCTCTGCTTCTGTAGAGCCTCAACACAAGCAACACACACATTGCTAATTCTTGCAATCCAGATCAACTACATTGCTCCTAAACATGTATACGAACTCAGACAACACAATGACATGCCATTTTATACCAATTAACCAAGAATTCAAGAGAACGATAAGAATTTAACAAAACTCAAAATTAAGAACAATGCAATATTATACCTCTTGAACCTTGAAATGAACTCCCTCAATACACTGATTATACTCCCTGAATCCTCAGCAACACTCACTCTCTAATTATACTTAACAGACAAACTTTAGGAACTGAGAAAGGAGGGGATGTGTCTGCCATTTATAGCGAAATGACTGCCCAGATTATAGTTTTGCTCCATGGTTTGAATCAACGGGAGATAGAAGAATACAATGTATATGAAGAAGTTGACCAACCACCATCTTTGTAGCCATCATCACCATGTATTATAGCAGCTGGAGTTCACGCAACTGAGATTATAGGCTATTGTTTGGTTACTGTTTGGGTCACTTAAAATGGGACACGAGTTTTAAAACTCAGTAACTTGGTTATAAAATGCTTAGTTTGGTTTCTTGGATTTGCAAAATGTGATTTTAATGTATTAATGCTATTACATAATGAAAATTTAGGTATTATATATATACACATACCATATAATCCATGTACATTAGTCTAGCCCAATTAATATTTGTAACATGTATGGACACAATTTAATTGGTCACTAATATCTCTTTAAAACTTTATTATTCCAATTAGACTTACTTATTGAAATAATTATAATTTGCAAATCATTGATTTATTCTAATTTAATATTACATAAAACACATCTTTAATGTCCTCACACATACATGTTGTCACATAAGCTTTATTTGTGTAACTTATAATTCATTCCATTTTTCTATATAGTTCCTACATTATATAGTCATATCACCATGTCACATTATACTTTATGATATATAGATGTAGTTACTATACAGTATGTGATTACCTATCGTTACACTTAGCAACTTATTGAACAAACATTAATCTTATACTATTAATCAATTATTTATTCATTAATATGCTATTACTTATAATAACAATTAATTAATAATATATTATTAATTAATCATTCATTTATTAATTCCTTCTTTAATTAATTAAATCATCATAATTCTCATTATCGTGCCACACAAGGCATTCTTCGAGCTTATCATAAACTCCACATTTTTTTCAGTTATTATAAATTCAATTTGAATTACTCAGCTCACAACACATCAATATTTATATTCAAATAAATATTCATTTGCTTATTATATTAGAATAATATTTATTCATGAAATTTACGGTTCTTACACTAATCACATCAATTGAGTATAGCTGAAACAAATAGTGTAAACTCCTTAATTTAAATAATCTCATCAACTGAGTCTATGTGACGCCCCCAAAATCTGGGTCCCTTAAACGCCGGACTTGGTGCGTAATGGTACTACCTTCATCTATACTTGTGACTTACATTAGATATAAAACCTTACAAACATAAATGTAATTATAATATTATTACAATATGTCTCAATCGAATCCCATGATTTAATACCTTTACATTTCTTTCTCAAATAATATTACAACCGTAATATAAAGTATCAACATTTTATATGCCTCTATACGCTTTGTTGGTCATCCTTAACAATTTCCTTTCTCTTATCATCTTCTAATTGTTCAAGTTCTTTTGCTATAGCTGCAAAAAATTTTAAATTTTGCAAGGGTGAGCATTTAATTGCTCAACAAGTATAAGCAATTGAATGAACAACAATCTCAAGTATAGAACAATATTTTTCTGAAATCTTTAACAATTGAACAATAATTGTGAATTACTTAAATAATCAGGAATAAAAGTTTTCCTTTTGATTATACATCATTCATTAATCACATAATCGCAAGATCAACTACAGTTCAATTATAGAACATTTCCTCTTTTAATTTAGCACACAAGTACATAATATTGGCATAACACATTTTTTAAATATAATGCTTAACAAGTACATCGTTGCACGGGGTGCAATTATATCTACATTTGATCACATAAACACATTATTGCACGGTGTGCAATTTATATAAATACTTGCCAAAATTATTTGGTTTAACTCATTCAACTTGTCGTAAATAAAGAATTTATCACAATTCAATATCAACAATAAATATTTCGACTGGAATAGCTTAACAATCGAGTTAGGCCGAATCAAATGGCAATAACTCAATTTTCATAAATCTTTTGACATAGTAGAATGAACTTCATATAACAAATGAAATTCAACAATCACATCATTGAACAAAATACATTTAAGAATAGAAAATTACACAATATATAAAGTTGTGTAAGCTAGGAAACTTGCCTCAGTTCTGTTGGGTAAAATCTATATACGCAAAACACGTAAGTATACGTGGTCAACAAGTAATATAGTAGTGAATAAAGTATCGTTCCCACGAAGACAAATTAACAAGAAATTTAACTTCACAATTATCAATTTTCTATTAATCCTAATTCTATTAAACTATTCAATTCAATGGTTTAAAATTATAGAAACTAAATTAATAAATAAATAAACTATCACAAAACAATCACAAATATCAAAATCCGAAATTTCAAACAATTAATGGAGAATTAGACTTATGATCTCACCCTAAGCTTCACTATGATTTTCAAACATTTATTCCAATTCAATTCAATATCACAGTTTATTAATCAAGAACACAAATGTAGTACTAGCCACCTCTCGATGCACTAATACCGTATTAACTTAAATCCACAATTTAGATAGAAACAAGTTAAACACCTAAATCAACCAACTCACTATATCTCTATGTGAACTAAAATTAAAGAAGGTTTAAGATTAAGTTCTGTATCCGATTACATGCGATGTCAAGCATATCTCTACCTTAACAATAATCAAAAATCCGCTATTCACAAAATTCATGACACATGCTATATTAACTAAGTCTAAATTTGAATATCCTTTCTCGATTCCATACAAATCCACAAAGAACTGTTGATCAAGCAATTCATAAATTCACGCTCAAATTAACATAGATAAACTAAAAATATTTTATTAAACTGGAAATCAAAATAATGAAATCATTGTTTCACCCAAGGATCCATCATAAGTCTAATAAGTGAATTAGTTCATAACAAATGAAATAAAAACTGAATAATCTAAAGAAAACATCCTTGCGATTACAAATAAAAGACTAAAGAGAAGAATAATGATGAACACCCTTCACGTAGCCTAGAATTGCAATCATCACGGAAATCTCTTCAAAATACTCCTCTAAAGCTATTTGTGAAAATCTAGAAATAATCTTCGTAATGTGCTCCTGTGTGTTGCCGAATTTGTTGTTAGTCGAGTAATTGGACGTCTCCTCTGGTGTCCCAGTCGAAATCCCTTATATTATAGAGTCCATATGTGATTACATCACTAAAATGCATGTAGCAGCACAGTCCTAAAGCATGCAGGAGAGTCAGCAGGTTGAGACCCCCCGCCCCAGCGGGGGTGCACATACAAAAAGGGCTCGCCCCGATGGGGGTTCCTTCTGCTAATTTTTCCAAAAAGTTGCCGAGTGAGTTTTTGTAACACCCCCTTTCCGAAAAAGAAAGAGAGGTTACTCAAAACATAACAAAACTGATGAATTTAATAGCAAGGCTCAAAGCCATAAAAGAATAGTCTTAATAACTGATAAATACCACAAGTCAACCATAATAAATCTTCAACTGTCTCAAACCTCAATCTAAAATAATTATTACAATTCCAAGTAAACTGACACATCAAGTCTAAACAAAATATTTCTAAATCATTGGAATGAATGGAGCTCTCATCACACTTGCCCTTGATCCCCGATTACTGCTTAAGAAAACACAGCATGAGCCAAATGCCCAGTACGGATATAGAATACAAATAATGAACCGAAATAACTAACTCAATTAAATGAAAAGAGACAAAACGAACTGAAACGAAATGAATAAATCTAACACAACGAAATAATATGCGAAATCAAATGGCTGGGTGTTATTTTATACCGAGCTCAAAATAAAATAAAAATATACATTGCCACACATGCAAGTCAAATAATGCCACATAGGCAAGTCAAATAATGCCACATAGGCAAGTCACACACATTGGACCGCGAATCCAATGTATGTAAAATCAGAAAGGCGTGTTTGGCACAAACATCACCAATTCGTAGAACAGAACAGAAAAACTAGGGTCGACCCATACGCCTCCCACAACAAAACACCAAATGGCCAACTCCCAACGGAGCACAAAGCGGAGACGCCAGGATCGATCACAACACACGGAAGGTGTCATGCCTCGGTGCCAAGAGGACATGCCAAAGGTAATTTCACACGGTGGTTATAGCTCAGGTATACCCTACGGTATTCTAACAAAATATCATGTCACAACACATGCGACAAAATATCAACACAAAGAGGTTCTAACGTGTACATGTTAAATCGAACGAATCATCAACACAAGCCTCAAAAATATAATAACATGTACATCACTATAAATATCAAAATAAAATTTAGACATGATACACTAGTCTAAAGAGTACACATATGAGTTCTAATACAACGCCAAGAAAGATTTATCACAATAAATTGACAATGAACAATTATGAGAGGCAATACTAAATTTCAAAACAATAACGAAACGAACAAATCAAAAATAAAAGAGTCTCGCTAAAAGAGTACGGAATCCGTACCTGGATTAAGCAATGTAATACCCAAAGTTTATACTCCAAATTTGACTCGTTTAGACTCTCTCCGTTCAATCTAAATAATTTAATAAGATTTTATTATAATCCAATCATTAATAACATAATACTAGTAAATTTATTATTAAAAACTTTTATAACTATGTCGACAAAATTAATTAATTCAAATTAATATACATAACTCCAACTGATTTAATTACTACTCCGATTATAAATTTCATGGCCAAGAGTTTATTAACATAATATATATATATATATATATATATATATATATATATATATATATATATATATATATATATAAAAAAAAAAAAAAAAATCACTTCTTAAGAAGGTTTTTTAAAGCCATCATAGCGTGATATACAAACCTATATGATCCTTATATATAAACTATATATATAATATACATACCTCCCTTCCCTGATTCATTAATAAACATGAGTACCGTTATATAAAGGAATATATATACATAGATGGCATGATTACAAGTCAAAAATGTTAGAGTATTGCTATCTGCTCACGCAATTCTCCCTACTATTTAATTAATAGAATTAATAACAACACCTGCCAACTTACTTGTATCCGAAAATCAAAGTGCAGTCCAATTTCTTTTCTTTTTCTCTCTTCTCGAATAAATCAATGGGTCATACCCTCTTTTTTTTGATAAATTATCGATGTACGTGAGATAGATTAGGGTTTAAATATTTATTTATATAAATGATAGACTCCCCTAATTTAAATAGAATTTTAAATTTTACCCCCAAATATAAATTAAACCCAATTAAATTTTATAGTCTAATTTGTCAAATTAATTTATTCATCACTTATTAATATTTATAAATCCACATAAATTAAATAACTAGTTGACCCAATTAAATGACAAAGTCCAATTATTATGTTTGTAAAACAAAATAATCTTTTATTGTTTAATATTTATTTAATAATTAATTTTTACCGGGTATTACAGTTTTTCCTTTCCTTTACGAATTCGTCCTAAAATGATCCCAATTGACTCCAAATCTTGTTAAATGCTACAATGACCACCCTACATATAAAAGAACACAAAACGAGTGAAAACGAACACGAAACAAGAAAATAACAACGAATTTAAGCTTGAAATGAGCATAGATTTGTGGATATGAAATCCACTTATCAAAATCCCCCAAACTTAAACCGTGCTAGTCCTCGAGCACAAAACAAACTACATGCTATGCAATGCAATGCAATGAGATGAAATAAATCTAAACTAAATGCCTACAAATCAAATAATATCACATAATCAAAATTATCCCATCGGCCTCAGAGAAAATAAGCAACTCTACAATATGAATTACAAAAACTAATCCACAGTTTTGTATTAATTCTCAAATCTTGAACAATTATCACTGGTATAGTGTGCGTGTGTGTTCAACATCTATGATAACTGATACGGACTCAAATTCAATACATAAGCAATTTCTTAGAAGGAATCATACAGTGCAAACTTAAAAATTTCAAAAATAGGCACATCCCAACTAAAACTAAGCAATACCAAACTCAAGGGTTCATGCAGGGTGCTTATACTTCTTTTATTTCATTTTTTTCCACGGGGGCTTTTTGCTTTTCCCGTTATTATTCTTTTTTTTAATATACATAAATGACTGTGCATTGTCTCATCCCATTATGCTAACAGTGCTATCCCTTAGCGAGCTTTAGACCAATGACTCCCAGACCATAAAAGACCTTAGGGCGCTAGGTGTAAAGACAATCCCCTCGGGCGTACTTGCTCAAGTAACAAAGGCCCCAAAACAAGACTAGTCACAATATATACTCTTTTTGTTTTTTTTTTCTTCTTTTTTTTTTCAAAGCTTATATACCCCACATATACTCCCCCAAACTTAGGTTCTTGCCTAATTTTAGCCTGTACTGCCTATCCTTGTCATTTTCTCATTTACCCTAGCATTATCCTTTAGAAACTATTTATGTATCAATTGGAACTGACCGGTCAACAAAGATGTTATTAACGTGCTAACCTTTTTATAACAATATTAAACACGTGTAAGATTCGATTCATAATAGAAATTATATCACAGTTCTAATAATCAATACTGTATTGGTTAACTTATTCTCAATCTCATCATTGGCCCACAAATAACATGAACTGGAACACTGTTGGACATATATAAACACACTATTTAACTAAATATTTTTTTTATATATATATTTTATTTATTTATTTATTTATTTTAATAAAATGCACTATATACAAAACTAAACACAATGCAATGACAACAATAACCTAAGCTACTATGTATGCACCTAAGCTATCATGCAATTCTTCCTAAATAACTATGCAACACTGGAATTTAAAATGATAAAATTTAAACCTAAATACTACATATGCATGCAAACATGAATTTAACTCTCCCAAACTTAAGTAATACAATGTCTCCATTGGATGAATACTCAAAAATAAGTGCGTGAGGACTTCCCTACTATCGCTTAAGTCTGAGGGGGAGGTTGTTGCTCTTCTTCATCAGAATCACTTGGTGGAAATCTCAGCAGTGGTCCGGGATGTTGATATGGAAATTGAGCAGCCGGGTTGAAGCTTTGAAGGGTTGTGTTGAGTGAGGCAAAAGATGCGTTCATAGCATCAAACATGTGATCTTGCCGCATTGCCAATCGCCGTATTTCTCGATGTGCTGCTTTGTTGTGCGCAGTCATCTGATTTTGGAACTCAAGGAACTAAGGACTGAATATTGCCTCAGTCTGTGGTACCTGCTCAGCCCGTTGATCGCCCGTAGCTGCATCATCATCCTCCGATGCCCCTGTAGCATCAACTTCGTCTTCCAAAGCCGATAGAAAAATAAAGCCCAGACCTCGTGGATGTGACTCGCCTCCTGCCCATACAGAATACCGCGCTATCATTCTAGAATCAAGCAATGCGAACGACATTTGTGTGGGCTCATCGTCGGACCATCTCACCCCTGCATTGCGACACAGCCCACATATGAGTGATGGGTGTGGCAAGCCACCTGAAAAATTTCCACGTAAACACCGACAGATGGAGAAACAGATAATAGCCCCGACGTCCATAATGAAATCTTACACAATTGCATACAACATCAACGCCTTCTCTTTGGTGACGTCCGAGGTGTGTTGGGACGGAAGCAATTTAGCGTATAAGAATGCGTACCATACTTTTCCATATAGGCTAAGGTCCTTGCTATGGAACACTATGCCTCCCTTCTGACCTTTCATCCAAGATGTTCCCGGCTTTGTCATCTCTGTGATTATTTCATCGAAGTCCGGATCAAAATCATGTAGCTGAGCATATTGGCATTGACGAGGTACCCGCAGCTGATAATAAGTATTTATTGCATCAGCACTGAACCGAACCAAGCGACCCCGCACATACGCGTTGAATGGGGCTTTGTCCTGAGCGTTGGCGTAAAATTCCTTGACAATGTTAACCACAGTGGGTTCTGGATTTTCGGTGAATTTGATCCACCCCTTTTGATAGATTTGAGGCATCATCTCCCCATCATTGGGATCCGGTGCCAATCCCCGCTCCGGTGTAAGGGCTTTGGTTAGCATGTACTCATACCGGTCTGCGGCGGCGGCACTCACAAATTTTCGGCGATCAATGGTTCGTGTCGGTTGTGCGGATCGTGAACTCTCTCCCCTTTGGCGTTTAGATGTTGGTTGTGACGCCATGGTTGTTGTCGATACAGTAATTCCACCCAAACTTGGTTTACCCAAACTGTCAAAAATGTGGCATGCACAGTCCTTTCTTCCCTCCAAACTAGGTGTTTTCTATGGTAATTCCGATGAGAGAAGATGAAGATGAAGTGGACTTGTGCTCTCAAATCCCCCCAATAACTTGCTGAATTCGTGGCCTTGTGTAGAAGAAGTGGAGTGTATGTGGTGATAATGGGGATTGAGTGATAGGGTTTATATAGAGGTGTTGTGGGGGAGAGGAATGGAAGTACTTGATGATGTGGGGTAGTGGAATTTGTGGGGGTGAAGTGGGTTCAATGGATTTAGGTAATGGGTAGAAGTAATGTGTTAGGAGTTGTAAATTGTGAGTGTTATGTAGGAGAAAGAAGGGTTCAATTAGGTAGATGAACATATATATGGTGCGTGTGGTGTGTGGATTGCTTAATCACGATGCCCAGCTTCAGGACCCATACAGCGAGTGGGGGGTACAAAGCTAATAGAGCCCCCCCCGGCGGGCATGCCCCCTGACTTCAGATTTTTTTGGCTTCAAATTGTGCAGATCCAAATTAGCCTTTTTTCCTTCTTTTCATGCCTGTTGTTGCTATTACTCACTTTTGACTCCTCCTACAACCATAAACATGCAAGATGTGAGATTATTGATTACTTGGAGTATGATTGAGAGATTCCATAAAACTTTTACTCTATAATACCTACCTAATACTTAATAAAAACTACATTCTAAAAATTATAAATGAAACTACGAAAAATAAAGAAATATTGGGTTTCCTCCCAATTAGCGCTTGATTTTAAGTCGTTCAGCCTGACTACTCCCTGTTTCACTGTGTATCGGTGAGGGTAATGTTGACGACATCCCAGTTTGAATCGCCACCCCAGTAATGCTTTATCCGTTGACCATTGACCTTGAATGTCTCTAGTGGATTACGACTGTAGTGTTCAACGGCGCCATGAGAGAATACCCGCTTTATAGTGAATGGTCCCGACCATCTTGACTTCAGTGTTCCTGGGAACAATCGCAGTCGTGAGTTGAACAAGAGGATTGATTGACCCGGCTCGAATGTTCGATGCACAATTTTTGGTCGTGCCATCTTTTTACCTTTTCTTTGTATAATTTGGAGTTCTCATAGACGTGAAAGCGAAATTCATTGAGCTCATTCAGTTGAAGTAGTCTTTTTTCCCCTACAGCTTCTTGATTGAAATTGAGTTTTGAACCGCCTGATAAGCCTTGTCTTTGTAGTTCGACCATTAAGTGACATGCCTTCCCGCATGCGATGGTTGATATGGTGACATCCCGATCGGAGTTTTGTACGCAGTCCGGTATGCCCATAATGCATCGTCCCAACAATGCGTGACCAATCCTTTCGACTTTATTTACTACTTTCTCCAATATTTTCTTTACTTCCCGGTTTGAGACCTCAGTTTGCCCACTTGTTTGAGGGTGATACGCTGTCGCTACCTTGTGGTTAACCCCATACCGTGTCAAAAGAGTTTTGAATGCCTTATTGCGTAAGTGACTACCTTCACATCGATTATTGCTCTCAAGCGTGCAAACCTCGTGAAAATGTTTTTCAGAGGAATTTGAGGACCACCTTGGCATCGTTGGATGGTAGTGCTGCAGCTTCAACCCATTTCGAAATGTAATCCACTGCGAGTAGAATATACTGATTGTTCAAAGATGAAGGGAATGGCCCCATGAAATCGATGCCCCATACATCAAAGATTTCCACTTCAAGAATTGTTTGTAGGGGCATCTCATTCCGTTTTGAGATGTTTCCCACCCTTTGACACCTATCACATTGTTTGACAAAATGGTGGGCATCTTTGAATAATGTGAGCCAATAAAACCCAGCTTGCAACACCTTTGCTAATGTCCGCTCGCTGCCATAATGCCCGCCATATGTAGATGAATGGCACTCATGCATAATGTTCTTCATTTTACTATAGGGGACACACCGTCTAATCATTTTGTCGGTGCATTATTTGAACAAATACGGTTCGTCCCACATGTACCACTTTACATCATGAAAAAACTTCTTTTTCTGTTGTCTTGTGAGGTCAGGTGGAAGAATATTACTCACAAGAAAATTTACATAATCCGCATACCAAGGAAATTATGTAGAAATCCCAAACACTTGCTCATCTGGGAATGACTCGTTAATTTCACATCTGTCTTCTTTCGCTTTCCCTTGGTTTTCCAGCCTAGGACAAGTGATCGACTACTTGATTCTCCGTCCCTTTCTATCTTTAATTTCTAAGTCAAACTCTTGAAGTAGGAGAATCCATCGGATAAGGCGTGGCTTAGCATCTTTTTTTGCTATTAGGTACCGAATCGCCGAATGGTCCGTGTAGACTATCACCTTAGTCCTGATCAAGTATGCCCAGAATTTGTCAAACGCGTACACCACTGCAAGCAATTCCTTTTTCGTGGTTGTATAATTCATTTGAGTCTCTGTGAGTGTTTTGCTTGCATATTATATGGCGTGAAACACCTTGTCTCGTCTTTGGCCCAAAATATCCCCAACCGTATAGTCGCTCGCATCACACATTAATTCGAATGGCATATTCCAATCCGGTGCGACTATCACGGGGGCTATAGTTAATTTCTTCTTCAATGATTCAAACGCTGATTTGCATTCCTCAGTAAAACTGAAAGTAGCATCCTTCTCTAAAAGACTGCATAGGGGTTTTGCAATTTTAGATAAGTCCTTTATGAACCTCCTTAGAAATCCAAAGATGTCCCGTAAAAAACTCTAATACCCTTAATCGAGCTCTTGTGGAGGCGCTTTCTCGATTGTTTCCTGCTTTGCTTTGTCCACCTCCAATCCTTGAGCCGACACCTTATGGCCCAAAATTATGCCTTCTTCAACCATGAAGTGGCATTTTTCCCAATTGAGTATGAGGTTTGTATCCTTACATCGCTGCAATACCATGACCAGATTCCCTAGGCAAGTATCAAAGTTGTCTCCATAGACCGAAAAATCATCCATGAAGACTTCAACATTTTTCTCCACCATATCTAAAAAAATGGTCATCATACACCGTTGGAAGGTTACAAGTGCATTGCATAACCCGAATGACATCCTCCTGAATGCAAATGTGCCTTAAGGGCACGTGAATGTTGTCTTTTCTTGATCCTCGGGAGCGATGGCGATCTGGTTATAGCCCGAGTATCCATCCAATAAACAATAGTAATCATGTCCCGCTAATCTGTCTAACATTTGATCGATAAAGGGTAGCGGGAAGTTATCTTTTCGGGTTGCCTTATTCAACCTCCTATAATCGATGCACACCCTCCAACCTGTCACTGTTCTTGTTGGAATTAACTCGTTATCCTCATTCTTTACCACTGTCATTCCCCCCTTTTTTGTCACACAATGAACCGGACTAACCCACTTACTGTCAGAAATCGGATAGATGATACCGGCATCCAATAATTTCAGAATTTCCTTCTTTACCACTTCCTTCATAATTGGGTTAAGTCGTCGTTGTTGCTCCACCATCGGGTTTGCATCATCTTCCATCAGAATCTTGTGCATGCAAAACGAAGGGCTAATTCCCTTTATATCCGCAATTGTCCAAACAATCGCTGATTTGTGTTCCTGAAGCACCCTCAACAACTTTTCTTCATGCAATTCGTTAAGTGCAGCAGAAATAATTACAAGTAAAGAATTTGAATTGCCTAAGTACGCATACATGAGATGTTTAGGGAGTGACTTAAGTTCTAATGTTGGTGGCTCCTCCAATGACATTTTTAGTTTTTCTGCGGCTGTCTCCTCAGTGTGCAAAGGTTCAAACGATGCTCTGAATTGGCTAACTCGTGGCAATGAGTCTAACATCTGTAAGTAGTCCACAAATTTTGGGTCGTCATTATCTTCATCCCCCAATAAAGTTGTTTCTAGCGGATCGTTGACCAAACTCTTACTCATTTCTTCGCTGATGATTTGCTCAATTAAATCCATCCGAAAACATTCTTCCTCATCCGTAGGGAATTCATGGCCTTGAACACATTAAATTTGATTTCTTGATCCTGGACTCTCATAGTAAGTTCTCCTTTTTGCACGTCTATGAGTGTCCTTCCGGTGTCCAAGAAAGATCTCCCTAAGATAATCAGGATGTTCTTATCCTCCTCGAAATCTAGAATGATAAAGTCCACTGGGAATATAAACTTATCCACTTTAACCAAAATGTCCTCTACTATGCCTCTCGGGTATCTGACTGACCTATCCACCAATTGCAATGAAATATTTGTAGGCTTTGGCGCGGGCAAACCCAATTCTGTGTATACTGACAATGGCATAAGGTTCACACTCACCCCCAAATCACATGAACATTTGTTAAATGACATTTTCCCGATCATGCATGGGATAGTAAAGCTCCCCGGGTCCTTAGGTTTTGGTGGTAGCTTCTGCTGTAACATCGCACTACACTCCTCTATTAGTGCCACTGTTTCAAAATCTTCCCATTTCTTTTTCCTCGACAGAATTCCTTTCATGAACTTCGCATAACTCAACATTTGCTCCAGGGCTTCTGTGAATGGGATGTTAATCTGGAGTTTCTTGAACACTTCTAAAAACTTTGCAAACTGCTTATCTGATTTCTGTTTTTTAACCCTCTGCTGAAACGGTGGTGGAGGATAAACAATTGGCTTATTGTTTAATTTTATGTCCTCACTTTGCTTATCCTCACCCTTGTTACCTTCAACCACGTTACTGTCATCAACTTTTTCCTCCAGTGTCGCTGAATTTTCTGCATTATTACCCCCGAGATATTTTCAACTTCTCAACATAACTGCTTGACATTACTCATGTCCACCCTTCGGATTTCTCTCAGTGTCACTTGGTAACGTTCCTTGTGGTCTATTATTCAATGCTAACACCAACTGTCCTATCTGATTTTTTAGATTCTTGATAGCCATCTCTTGTGATTTCATTGCCATTGCTTGATTTTTCATTGCTGCCTCATTGCTAGTTATGTACTTCGACACCATTTCCTTGAAATCTGATTTCTTTTCCTGATGTTGAACTGATTGTTGGTGATTCTGAAAACTTGGGGGATACGACTATCGTGGAGCTTGATTTTGCTGGTTATTGCTGCACGAGACATTTGGGTGGTTCCTATTCCCCTAGTTATAAGTGTTTTGGTATGTATTATGCAGAATTCTGTTATAGCTACCTATGAATTGGACGGATGCTGGATTAATTGCACACTGATCTTTAGGATGATCACCTGCACACAATTCGCATACTACCACAACCTGCTGTACTTGAGCCCCTGTCATAGCATCCAGCTTCTTGGACAGCGCAGAAATCTATGCTTGTATAGCTGTCACCCCATCTACTTCCAAAACCCCAGCTGCCTTTGCCTGTGTCATTCTTGCTGTGGGCCACTGGTAGTTATTGGCCGCCATGGTTTCAATCAAATTGTAGGCTTCCTCGTAACTCTTAGCCATGAATGCTCTGCCCGACACTGCATCAATACTCGTTCTAACATTCCCATGTAATCCGTTATAAAAGCTGTTCATTTGTAGCCACTTGGGCAATCCATGATGTGGGCACTTTATAAGTAACTCCTTGTACCACTCCCATGCCTCATATAACGACTCCCCATTTTGCTGCTCAAACATTGTTATGTCATTCCTCATTTTGGCAGTTTTCGTCGGTGGGAAAAATTTTGCAAGGAATTTCTGAGCCAAGTCTTCCCACATAGTTATCGATCCCGGTGGTAGAGAATGTAACCAACTCTTCGCCTTGTCCCGTAAAGTGGTCGGGAACAAGCGAAGTCTCATTGCCTCATCCGACACCCCATTGTACTTGAAAGTGTCGCACATTTCCAGAAAACTGATTAAATGCTCGTTCGGATCGTCATTTGCCATTCCCCCAAACTGAACTGAATTCTGCATCATCTGAATGGTCCCAGGCTTGATTTCAAAAGTATTCGCAGCTATTGTAGGCCTAGTGATGCTCGACTGCAGATCAGTCACCTTAGGTGTTGCAAAATCCCTCAACGCTTTCTGGTCTTCGGCAGCCATTGCTTCTTCCTTATCAGAATTTTTGAATTCGTTCCTTGTTTCCTTGATCCACTTACTTAACCTCTGAAATCTTCTTTCAATGTCGTCCTCAAAAGGAAGCAAGTCTGGATTTTTGGATCGTGTTTGCATAAACCAATGTCAAAAACCTGAAATAGGAAGAACAAAAACAAAAACAAAAATGTTTAAGTAAAACTGGACTAATTAAACTGATATTGAAAAAATATTAAAATCTAGGCTAAATTATCCCCGGCAACGACGCCAAAAACTTGTTGGGTAAAATCTATATACGCAAAACACGAAAGTATACGTGGTCAACAAGTAATATAGTAGTGAATAAAGTATCGTTCCCACGAAGACAAATTAGCAAGAAATTTAACTTCACAATTATTAATTTTCTATTAATCCTAATTCTATTAAACTATTCAATTCAATGGTTTAAATTTATAGAAACTAAATTAATAAATAAATAAACTATCACAAAACAATCACAAATATCAAAATCTGGAATTTCAAACAATTAATGGAGAATTAGACTTATGATCTCACCCTAAGCTTCACTATGATTTTTAAATATTTATTCCAATTCAATTCAATATCACAGTTTATTAATCAAGAACACGAATGTAGTACTAGCCACCTCTCGATGCACTAATACCGTATTAACTTAAATCCACAATTTAGATAGAAACAAGTTAAACACCTAAATCAACCAACTCACTATATCTCTATGTGAACTAAACTTAAAGAAGGTTTAAGCTTAAGTTCTGTATCCGATTACATGCGATGTCAAGCATATCTCCACCTTAACAATAATCAAAAATCCGCTATTCACAAAATTCATGACACATGCTATATTAACTAAGTCTAGATTTGAATATCCTCTCTCGATTCCATACAAATCCACAAAGAACTGTTGATCAAGAAATTCATAAATTCACGCTCAAATTAACATAGATAAACTGAAAATATTTTATTAAACTGGAAATCAAAATAATGAAATCATCGTTTCATCCAAGGATCCATCATAAGCCTAATAAGTGAATTAGTTCATAACGAATGAAATAAAAACTGAATAATATAAAGAAAACATTTGTGCGATTACAAATAAAAGACTAAAGAGAAGAATAGTGATGAACACCCTTCGCGTAGCCTAGAATTGCAATCGTCACGAAAATCTCTTCAAAATACTCCTCCAAAGCTATTTGTGAAAATATGTATATAATCTTCGTAATGTGCTCCTGTGTGTTGCCGAATCTGTTGTTAGTCGAGTAATTGGACGTCTCCTCTGGTGTCCCAGTCGAAATCCCTTATATTATAGAGTCCATATGTGATTACATCGCTAAAACCCATGTAGCAACACAGTCCTAAAGCATGCAGGAGAGTTAGTAGGTCGAGACCTGTTGGTCGGAAAACCGATCACTAAACACGCGCAAGTATACGCGGTCTAACAAGTAATATAGTGATAAGGAGTGTGTCATACCCTCGAGGAACTATGACTAATATTTACCAAATAGCGACTATGTATCGCTAAAGTCTTATTCGAACAACAGTAAATGGAAGTGTGATTAATTTAGTTAACTAATTAACAAAACAAGTAAATGGATAACGAATGGTAATCTAAGAAAATACAAGCTAAGGTCACAACTTCACCCCCACACAGGCATTCTGTCGAACACCTAGCCTGTTATGCTTCATCAAACTAGCTACCCTTCTCTCTTTAGTCTGAATGGTCACGACAATTTGTCGACCGAGAACACACAGGTGCCTATGCACCTCTGTCGAGGTATGCACAAACATATCCTCTCCAGATCCGCCCAAAAGGGACTAGAACAGAAAGCAATGTCCAAGCTAGATGTAATCCTATATATGTCTATGCGAATCAATCATAACAAGGATTTAAGCATAGGTTCTCAATTAGGTCGCACGTGACACATAAAGATATGTCTATTCTACGCACAACTTATGCATTCGAAACCCACAATCACATGCCAATATATTTAGGTGTAAATCTACAATTCTTTTATCGATATCATGCAGATTACCAAAATCAACACTAATATCTTAGCGAGAATCATAAAGCACAAATATATTAAACCAAATCATATGGTGCCAACTAAAGAGATACAGATAGTCAATTCGAATAACAAAGGGATCCATTATAACCTTAGAGCCAATAATCAGTTTATATTTAATAAACCAAATACAAGTAGCAAATAAGACAACATTTATAGATTACAAAACTAGAGAAGATAAATGGATAATAGGAAACTCTGTCAAGGCCCTTCAATCTCTATATACTCCGCTCAAATCAAGCTTTCTAATTCGTGTCGCTTGTTGCTCTTGTGCTCCAAAGAAATACAGACTTCTCCCTAAATCTACCTAAACTATATGTACAGACATCAACTAAGGGAAAGAAAGAGAAATTACAAAGAAAAACTAAAAACTAAGCTAATCTATGTGAAAATATGATATAGGATGTCTCGGATGTCTTTATGCAGTGGCTCCTTCTGTTTTATATGCTAGCTCCCTTTTTCTAGGTCAAAACAAGCCTTTCTCTGCCTGGGCACCAGAGGTTGCACTGCGGCGCGACCAATAAACATAAGGATGGCACTGCAGCGCCACGTGTGCAACTAGGAACCGGAGCTCGCGCTGCATCGCGAGTCCATATAGGGAAAGTGGCTCATCACGGCGGCAGTCAAGCGTCCAGTCGTAAGGGATGTGGTCTTTTGTATAGCCAGCGATAAGTTGACATTGGCGCATGTACGCCAACTTTACGATAAAATGCCCGTTTTGCCCCTGAATGCTAGAAAACACCTGATAAGCCCTGCAATATGTTAATTAAGCGCAATAACACTATAATCAAATAAAAACATATAAACTCTACGAGAACAGACAATTATTTAAGTCATAAAGTATCCGATTCGTGGGTATAAATCCCACTCATCAAATACCCCCAAACTTAAGTCTTTGCTTGTCCTCGAGTAAACTATCAAAGACAACACTACTAATAAAACACACGCGAAAGAAAACTAAAACTGTAAAGTAGTATCATGGCTTCAAAGCTCGATCATAGCCATTCCCAAGGAATAGGGAAAACACAGAGATGAATAAGGGTTCATTCAATTTCAAGCATAAGACTATATTCGATCCATTCTATGTGTGTGTGTGGAGACCAACCGTCATAACTAATCATAACTCAAATAAGCTCGCACAGTCGATTGATAATATCAATAAGCAAACTTCGCAACTTAAGCATTTAACAAGCATTAAGAATAAGACGCAAATGCAGGAAAATATCAAAAGACTCTAGCAGGACGACAGTAAAATCTGACTCGGACAATACTTAATTACCTTAGGCTATTCAGATCTACCCATGAATGAGCTTTTGATCAAATGACTCCCGCCGATTTACTTTAGGGCACTAGGTGTAGAACACCCCTATGAATCTAATAACTCGAGCAGTAAAGGCCACGTAATCAACATAAGCCATAGAGATTTTACAACAAAAACGAACTTTATTTAGAGAGTGCATTTTATGCTCCATCTCGATATCGGTCCTGCATTTATGGGCGAGTGCGTTTTACGCTCCATCTCGAACCACTGCAAAAATTTCGATATAAACTCTTCTTTTCTATTTTTTTAATTCTTATTTCAATCAATTTTTATATATATATATGTCAACATGCCAGAAACCAAGATCCAAAACTGCACAAACATCTAAGTCTTTTATTACCTTGTAAAAATGAAAGTTTATAAAAGTGAACAAACTCTCAAAACGATAAACAAGCGAACTAAATTCGAAAAATAACGAGTTAACACAGTTGGTCAGTGCTTTCTAAGAAGGACGGATCAATAACAGTCTAAACTTATCAATTGAACAACCCCTAGCTCATACATGCTTGACACGACTCTAAGAGATGGGCATAAATACTTGACGCTTGTCATCAACCATAATAAAAAATTAATGATAACTATAACACCCTTGCTAAATAGCAGCTCAAAATAGGGTAAAAAAGGCCATTTATATGGCACAAGCATATAATCTGTAAAAGCCCAAAAAAGATGGCTATAAACCACAATCATCCTGATAATAATCAAAGCATTAAATAATAAAAACAAAAAAAAAACAGTTCATGGCATAATAATAGAAATCCAAACATAATCCCGTAGTTCAAAACGACTGCACCACAATACTGAAATAAAACATAATAAAGTCTAAAGTATGCAATCCTAACATGGCAGTACAAAAATAGATAGATAATAGCCCAAAACACTCCCAAACTTGAGGTAAGCAATGCCCTCATTGCTAAACATAAAACAATCGATACAAGAGGGCTTCCCTGAAGTGGGCTCACTCAGCAGCGGTCTCGTCCTCGTCAGCCTCGACGGGCGGTGATGGGGGAGGGTAGGGTGGGAAAACTGGAGGCTCCGAGAACTGGAATGGTGTGAACTCATCATTCTCGCCATCAGACACGCAGTAGATGCAGATCTGCATAAAGTTTACCAAATCGATGCATCAATTGCTATCTCCTCGCTCTCGATCATACTGCATGTGCCTCCGCTATCTCTGCGCCTCGACATCCTGTTTCTGGTGCAACAGAGTGAGGGACACCATAATGTCAGTCAATAGCCCTTGTCCACCGGGCCAAGGCTCAAGTCTGTGGCTCGCCTCTCATTGTAGAGGCGGGCGGCGTAGGAGGTCTGTAACCTTCGCTTTATTCGACTTTCTTCAGTCCCACACAATGAAGCGTGAGATCGTCTGATGGTCAATGACTGACATGGGTGGTAGAGTTATTTCTTTAGGCCCCCCACTGGATACCTGCCCTCTTGCATAGCCAGGTGATCATGGATGGGTGATGGAGTCCCGAAACCACTATGCTCTTGATCGCTTTTATGATGGAGTCATGTATGAGAACCCCGATGTCCACTTTCACGCCCGTGACAATAGAAAATAATAAGATCGCTCTATCCTTCATCACGTCACTCAGGTGACGGGTCAGAATCATATTAGCACAGATGAAGCTAAACCACGCCTTCCCATAGCGACTGAGCGCTGAAGATGGGAAACTGGTCTTTTCCCCCGTGTAGTCGTTCTGTTTCCATGAAGTCCCGGGCTTGCAGAGCCTCTTGATAATATCCTCTAAATCATAGCTGCGGAGCCCCGACTCCATATAGTCCTTGCCCTCATAGTTGGGCGTAGCAAACAGTTCGTTAATCGCTAGGCTTCCAAAATCCACTGCTTTCCCCCTGAGTTGGACAACCGTCGGACCTTTGGCACTGTCATTGGCATAGAACTCCCGAACCACAGATACAACAGCCGATTCGGGCGACCTCGTGAAGTGGATCCACTGGCGTCCCGAGATCATGGTCACCAACTCGCCATCATTTTTGCTTGGCCTCAAACCCCGCTCGGGAATCAAGTTTCGTGCGACAAAAGAACTTTTATACCTTTTCCAGGCCTCCTCGCTCACAAATTTCACTCTGTCCCATGCCGCTGGTGGTGTCGCGGACGAAGATCCTCCCACACTCAGTCTTTGTCTCTTTTGCGTCATGTCAGAATTTCAGTTGGTTTGATGCAAAAGCAGTCCTTAAGCAGTGCCAAACTTCCCCCACACCTAGGCCAAATAAACTCGAATAATTTCTAATTCCAAACAGCCGAATGTAGTCAAATTTTTGGTTTAGACAAAACTCAAACACCTTGCGGGCGTTCCTTAAAACCAATTTGGACAAAACCTTGTTTGCATGGGCTCAAACAAGATTTCTGGCAGCAGAAATCACACAGATACACAACAAGAATTTCACAAATCCAAACAATTTAACCTTAAATGGTTTCTGAAAATCGAAAATTTACCTTGAGGAAGAAAAAAAACTAGGTTAATTCTTATCTCTCTTTTCTGCGTGCACTTGGCCTGGGACTTGAGGGAAAAAGAAACTGATCTTGAGTGTAGTTTGATTAAGGGATATGGGTGTTTGGGAGCTTAGGCAAGTGATGGGCTGCTGGAGACTCTTGTGCTGCCGAGAGATGTCAAGAGAATTGGGGAGAAATGGCTTGAGTGCTGCACACATTGTGTCTTTTAAAAACTGAAACTCGCTGCCGGCGCCTCGGCGCGGGCTTGTGGCGCTGCAGCACGAGTTAACAGGAGCTGGGCTCACTCATGGCGCCGAGACGCGACTTGAGTAGTGTTGGTTGGCACTGCAGCGCGAAGGAGAGAGACTTGCCCATTACACAGTGGCGCTACAATGCGAAGAATGAAGCTGGTCAAAGCCAGTGGCAAGTCGCTCAACTTGTAATGCATTTTGTGGCCATAAGGCCATAGAGATACCTTTTTCAGTAAAATTTTAAATCACTATCTACATGCCAAGATCATTATAACAGAACAACACTTGAAGAAAAAATAAATTATTACATACAAGATAATAACTAACTATAGAGTAAACTAGATATAAGTGAAAGAAAATAGATAAAAATTTATACCGAGATGGGGGTGCCCCACCAAGCGCTTGTTTTAAAGTCGTCGGCTTGACTATACCGACGCCGTTCAATCCAGCTCATAAGCGAAAATTACCTTTTCATGCCGCCTATTCGTCAATTCCTTTGGATTCTTGGCAGACATAGATGATTGGTCATTCAAGCTCTCTTCATCCTTCGGCACAAAGAATCTTTCACCACTAGAATTATCCATTAATTCCCCTTGTTCATTAATTTGAAAACGTTCTTTGTGCGCTATTGGGCCCTCACAGATTTCCACAGTCGAGAGCGTGGGTTCAGGTTGTTGATCAGTCTTGACAGTGTACCCACTCTTGATCCTATTGTCTCCAACTTCAGACTCCACCGGTTGGCCAGTCTGCACTATGACGTCTCCCTCAACAAATGTGCGAGATTCATTACATTTTCCTTGCTTATCCACCATGCCATACTCAAATGCTTCATCATCGAGATCAATTATAACCGGTAGATGGCATTTCGGTGGATTTGTGATGGCATTGACGAGTTGCCCCAATTGATTCTCAAGGCTGTGCAATGCGGCTTCTTAGCTTGCCATCCGAACCTCATTTTTCTCAATAAAGTCGGTGAGAAGCTCTTCAAGCCTGTTCTCTTTTTCTTGTGTTGAGGTCTCATAGAAGCTCTCATTAGGTTGAGACGTCAACTCATATTGCGGCGGAGCCTGGTAGTCAAATTGAGAGGCATGATTCGGATCCTGATATGGTTCCTAACTATAGTCCCATGAGTTTGGATAATAGGAGATCGATTCAAAGTCAGCTTGATTCTGACGGTAGGCATTCTGAGTGGACTGACACTCAAGATTGTCAAAAAATCTCAAGGCATTAGCAATTTGAAGTTGCAATTTCTCGAGTCCTTCTTTTGAGCTTGGTTGCGTTGTCCCCTCATAAGGCCATTGATAACATTGATAGTCCATAATCTATAAACTTAAAAACAAAAACAAAAAGAAAGGAAGATCAAACAAATATAAGAAATAAATATATACACGTTCAAAGTAAGACTCTATTGATTGAAATCAATATTGGACAATATTAGAATAATAGTTCCCCGGCAGCGGGAACAAAAACTTGTTGGTCAGAAAATCGATCACTAAACACGCGCAAGTATACGCGGTCTAACAAGTAATACAGTGATAAGGAGTGTGTTGTACCCACGAGGAACTATGACTAATATTTACCAAATACCGACTATGTATCGCTAAAGTCTTATTCGAACAGCAGTAAATGGAAGTGTGATTAATCTAGTTAACTAATTAACAAAGTAAGTAAATGGATAACGAATGGTAATCTAAGGAAATACAAGCTAAGGTCACAACTTCACCCCTACACAGGCATTCTGTCGAACACCTGGCGTGTTATGCTTCATCAAACTAGCTACCCTTCTCTCTTTAGTCTGAATGGTCACGACAATTTGTCGACCGAGAAAACACAGGTGCCTATGCACCTCTGTCGAGGTATGCACAAACATATCCTCTCCAGATCCGCCCAAAAGGGACTAGAACAGAAAGCAATGTCCAAGCTAGATGTAATCCTATATATGTCTATGCGAATCAATCATAACAAGGATTTAAGCATAGGTTCTCAATTAGGTCGCACGTGACACATAAAGATATGTCTATTCTACGCACAACTTATGCATTCGAAACCCACAATCACATGCCAATATATTTAGGTGTAAATCTACAATTCTTTTATCGATATCATGCAGATTACCAAAATCATCACTAATGTCTTAGCGAGAATCATAAAGCACAAATATATTAAACCAAATCATATGGTGCCAACCAAAGAGATACAGACAGTCAATTCAAATAACAAAGGGATCCATTATAACCTTAGAGCCAATAATCAGTTCATATTTAATAAACCAAATACAAGTAGCAAATAAGACAACATTTATAGATTACAAAACTAGAGAAGATAAATGGATAATAGGAAACTCTGTCAAGGCCCTTCAATCTCTATATACTCCGCTCAAATCAAGCTTTCTAATTCGTGTCGCTTGTTGCTCTTGTGCTCCAAAGAAATACAGACTTCTCCCTAAATCTACCTAAACTATATGTACAGACATCAACTAAGGGAAAGAAAGAGAAATTACAAAGAAAAACTATAAACTAAGCTAATCTATGTGAAAATATGATATAGGATGTCTCGTATGTCTTTATGTAGTGGCTCCTTCTGTTTTATACGCTAGCTCCCTTTTTCTAGGTCAAAACAAGCCTTTCTCTCGCTTTTGACCGGAGGTCGCCGTTGCATGCGACCAATAGACTTTAGGATGACGATTGCAACATGCGCACGGTTCAACTAGGGCACTGAGTGGCTGCCGCAAATACGTGTCCATATAGGGATGACAGGTGTACCATGGCCTTGGTCAAGGCGTTAGTTATGCAAGGGATGTGGACTGCATACGACCAATATATAGCAGCGTTGGCGCCATGGCGTTGGCTTTTACGATAAAATGCCCGTTTGCCCCTGAATGCTTGAAAACACCTGATAAGCCCTGCAATATGTCAATTAAGCACAACAACACTATAATCAAATAAAAACATATAAACTCTACGAGAACAGACAACTATTTAAGTCATAAAGTATCCGATTCGCGGGTATAAATCCCACTCATCAAGACCCCCCGCCCCGGCAGGGGTGCCTTCTGCTAATTTTTCCAAAAAGTTGCCGAGTGAGTTTTTCCTTTCCTTCACGAATTCGTCCCGAAATGACCCCAATTGACTCCAAATCTTGTTAAATGCTACAATGACCACCCTACACATAAAAGAACACAAAACGAGTGAAAACGAACACGAAAAAGGAAAATAACAATGAATTTAAGCATGAAATGAACATCGATTCGTGGATATGAAATCCACTTTATTAGGTTCATAGTTCATCATCTACCTCATTTACAAACAATATACTATCTCATACTCAATTTCGAGTCATCTACAACATCATATAATATTTTTCATTAACAAAATAATCTTCTCATCATAACATAAATTACTTTCCGTAATTATGTTTTAACATTTTCTTTTACTTTTTCAATAATCTCCAATATTCGGAGTTTCGTCCGAAAATTCTTAAAATATTGGACAATCTCTTCTTACGTTATTATATGTCAAATTATATCATTACTTCAAAAGTTCATTTCAATTCAAGTTATAAACTCGTTATCACCATTTTTTTAAACAAAAATATTGTTTTTGATTTTATCATAACTCATTCGTTATTCGTGCGTTCACATCCCGACACCTCATGAGCTTACTAACACATTCTAAAGTCTTTAGAATATTATTATGAACTTTCCAACCAATTTTCATAATTTTCAAATTATCCAACAATTTTATGTGATTATTTCTATAATTTTCAAATTATCCAACAATTTTATGTGATTATTTCTATTTATAAAAACTATTATTTAATAGTTTCAAAATAAAAATAATAACTCAACATACTTTTATATCTTCAAATCACCATTAATATTAATCTTATATTATTATAAGATTTTCTAGAAAATTTCATAATTTTCCACCATTCTTAGAATTTTCTATGAATTGCTACTAATTTTAAATAGCTTAAAAATTCAATAATTACTTCGATCTTCAATAATTCTCTAAAAATTCAAATAATTAATAAATAATATTACAGATTTCCACCAAGTTTCATAATGTTTCATCATTCATAGATTTTTTTATCAATTTCTATTATTTTTAAGCTAACTATAAATAGCTTAAAAATACAATAATTACTTCTGATTTTTAATAATTCATCAAAATTTACAAAATTCAAAATTGATATTATAAAATTTCTGTAAAAATATTTCAACCCAAATAATTTTTCTAATGATTTAGTTATAATTTCTAATATGCTGAAACTTCAAAAATTCATAGTAATTAGCCATTTTATAAGAAAAATACGGATCTTATGTCCATTCCATGTGAAATTTTATTCTCTACAACTTTGTAAAATAAAGTTTTTCCTAATTCCGCCTCTAACATAGAGAAATAGGCTGACTGAAAAAGTTTGCCAAAAATATTTTCCGGTTATCTTCTTCGGCGGACTTCCCAATTTGTGGCAAGTTTTCAAGTGAGTTTTTCAGTTTTTTTTTGCCCAGATCAGATATACTATATTTTAGGAGTCTAACCATGGTCTTAGATTTGAAAACAAACCACCAATCATTGTTAGATCTAAGTTTTTCGGCGAAATTTCGACGAAACTTAATCTCTTTTATTTTTTATTTTCTCTTATTTAATACTTGTTCAAATCATCTAAAAAAGTATAAACATAACATCTATACATAAAATCCATGAAATTAACGTCTATAATTGAAAATCAAATGATTACATTTCTTGGTTTCATTTTCTTCTTTCTTTCTTCCTTGATTTTTCTTCTTTTCTTCTCTAACCAAAACATTCTCCCCCTCACTTCTGAAATCAACCATGTGAGGTATTGGGTGGGAACAAAGGAAATATTTTTCTATCCCTTTCTCCTTTCTTTTTATTTTTCTTTCTCTTCATTTCCCACAAAGTTCTCTCTTTTATTTCTTCCTCCTTATTAGCAGCCGAAAGGGTGGGAGTGGGTTTGGTTTTTCCCTTATTTTCTTTTATTCAAGAATGCCAACATCTCATGTAAGGCTGTAAACGAGCCAAACAGTTCGGGCTTTGATGAACGAGAATTTTGTAATTAATTTCTAAATATTTATTGAATTAAATATATATTTTGTTGATTTATTTATTGAGTTAAATAAATATTGGATGTAATTGTGGTAGATTAATTTAATTAAGTGTGCCACAAGGATTAAATTAATGTGGAATAATTTTATTGATCAAAGTGAGAATTTAATTGATATAATTAAACTAAATGAGTTATTAAATAATTTTAATGTTATTCTAATTAATTTAATAATTAACTAGAGATTTATTGATGTGTCATAATTAATAAATGAGAATTTTAATTATGTGATGATGTGATTTAATGGGAAATATTGCCTTTTATTTAATTAAGTTAAATATTATTATTTGATTAATTAAGGTGTGATAAATAAACTATATAATAATAAGTTAATTAAAATAAATTAGAAAAGGAATTTAAAACAAGCTAAACATGGACTTGAGAATATGGGAGCAGTTAAGGCCATATTGCGCTTAACCGCTACCCCACATCCTCATCAGTTATATACGCATTCTTTTATTTTTCTTTTAAGTCTGGAAAACAAGTTCAAAGAGAAGAAGAGAGAAATTGAGGGTCAGTGAGATTGAAGAAGAAGTTTGGAAAATTAAAGAAGTTCTTATCGTCTTTGTGTAATCAAGCAGAGAAATCAAGGGTAATCCCTTAATCTAAAATTTTAATTTACGTTCTTAAAGTTTTTCATGAAAATTGGCTTTTAATTTTCTGTAATTGAATTTTCATGGCTAATTGTTAAATCTATGATGTTGTATATGTTTATTAACATGTATAGTTCAATTATAAATGATTTATATGTGTTTTAGAGTAATTAATCCATGAAATTATGTTTAAATTGAAGTTTTATAGTTTTACAGAGAAAATTATATGAATATGACTTATAAGTACAAAATTTATGTTTAAATTGAATATTAATTGGTAAACTGATGGATGATTACGTTTATACATGTAAAAATGAAAAGAAAGAAACTTAAACGGACTGATTTGGTTGAAAAATGAGTTGGCAGTAGTTGATTTCGTTGAGAATGTTAAAAATGGAGTTTTTCATAAGAACATCAAAATTTTGGCTTTAAATTCTGTTGTTTATGTGACTTAAGGTGTTAAAAACATGCTAGAAGTGTCATTAAGTATGTATGTTAATTTTATAACAGTTGGGTAAAATTGTATTAATTGTCTATGTGAAATTTTGGCCAAAATTAGCCCTGTTTTGTGTTCTTCATGAATCTGAAGCAAATGAAATTGCTAAGTAATACAAGAACGCCCACTTAGCAGAGCTTATGTTGTGCTGGCTTATTTAATACATACTGTTGTCACAACAATTCAAGTGTATTTAGCGTCTTTGAAGATCGAAGTCAAAGTCATAGCTACCGAGCCATAGGCTTAACAACAGAGTCAAGATCGCTGTGGTCACACCAGAATGTACTTGCTTCCGCTTCATTCTGGAAATGCCGCAAATACTTGCTACTGTAATCGTCCAAATTTTTTTATTTAATTGTTCAAGTCTAGAGAATGTAATTTAAACCCAACCTAATGAACATGAAAATGTATTAAACATACAATGTGATGTTAAAAAAAATTCTTAACATGTCAATGATGTACTTACATGTTTAATTGATTTTGTGACGCCCCCAAAATAGGTATACACAACTCATTCTGAGTCGCCAAATACATGATACAAGATTCAAATAAAAACTTAATTATACAACTGTCGTATAAAATACGACAAAACATAGCTGAGAGTTTTAACACGAATATTGTATCGTAGACAATATCCAAACTCAAATGGAGTCTTCATTACAATTATTATCACACTATTTTATAAAATAGTGAAGACTAATATAGCCACCATCTCGGACCATCACTCCATTCCCCGACTAGTCCCAGCTATATTCTTATTTCCTAAAGAGAATAATGAAAGAAAAGGGTGAGCTCAACTAACCCAGTAAAGAATATTATGACTAAGATAATGCAGAATAAATTATTGTTAGCCTTCAACAGTGTTAAACTGATAGAATACAATAGACAACAAGTTTAACTGCAGCGAAATAAATAATCCATTAGAAGAGTCAAGTAAATCATGATATCTACTATCTTCTATGATTTAAAAGTTCATCATCAATATTTTATCGCTGTAACACAACTCAATAAATAATCCACATCACCGAATTATCCATGCACTACGGGCCAATGATATTCGTTAGTATCACATCCATGAATTATCCATGCACTACAGGTCAAGGATATTCATTATTATCACATCCGCGAATTATCCATGCACTACGGGCCAATGATATTCGTTAGTATCACCAGTGGTCATGATCATGCCAAACAACAATTCATCTTTGCATCCTTGGCTGATGAGAACCTATGGTCATGATCATACCAAACAACTGTCCATCAATGCACTACGGGCCAATGAGGACTTTTACCACATCATTTGTAACTTTACAGGTCATGATTATATCGATACATAATTCCTGGTCATAATCATACCAATCAACAATCCATCTATGCACTACGGGCCAAAGATGACTTTCATCACAATATAAGCATGAGGATGATGACAATGATATAAGAACAATCAAACGAAATCAAGGATAAATATTAAAGATTTTTAATTTATCCAGAGTTTAAAAATGTCCAAATTGTCAACATGATAACTGCTTTGTGGAATAAATTCAAGAATAATATTCACGTATCAAAAATAATTTGAGCAGAAAAGAATCAATTTTTCGTCGTGAATAGTACCCCAGGTGAATAGTACCTGAGTGAATAGTACTTCATGAATAGTGCCATACGTATAAATAATACCGTACATATGAATAGTGTCGTACGTATGAATAGTGCTGTATGTATGAATAGTACCCATGAATAGTACTCCGGCATGAAAAGATCAAAATTTAATAAGAATGTTCAGAAAAATATTCTTGTGTAACGATACTAGATGAAACGCAAATTTCAAAGATATTCTACTAATTTCAAGGAGTATAGAAGTAATACTTGACAAAATGAGTGTTGAATTCAGAATCTGAAACGAAATAATATTACTTACATACTACAGAGTATGAAAGAAAATATTATTTCTTACGAATATTGAACAAAAATAATATCCCTTACAACTGTTGAACGAAAATAATATTCCTTATGAATATTGAACGAAGATAATATTCCTTATGAATATTGAACAAAGATAATATTCCTTACGAATATTGAACGAAAATAAAATTTCTTACGAATACGAAAAATAATATCGTAAGCGAATATGAAATAAATAATACCCCTTACCTCAAAAGGAGAGTATTCCGACTGGTATAGCGGATATATTCTTGAAGAAAACTTGCACTGTTTTCTATATACAAAGCTTCCTTAAACTCTAAAGAAATACGCTCAATATTATAGAAGAAAAATTCTCTGATTCTGGTGTGATTTCATTTCTAAACTGAGCATCCTATTTATAGGAGAATGGTAAGATACTATTTAGGAAAAAAAAATCATGGACTGCACAGTGAATTTCAGATGATTTCACGGGCGAAGAATTCTGATTTTTTTTTAATTTTACTATGCTGCACTATGCAGCACTATGCACACACTATGCAGTACTATGCAACAATATGCAGTACTATGCACAATAAAATAAAATATATTCTATTTTATATAAAAACATGTGTTTGTATGTGTGTGTGAGTGGATATTATATATATATATATATATATATATATATAACTGAGATAACTTCTACCGATGATTTTGAAAAATAAGTAAGTAGGGGTCAAAATAATACGCCAAACTTACAACAAATACTTCATAAAAATCCGCTCTATTTATCTCAATTCACTTGGCTTCACAAAACACATTTTTAATAACATTTTTTTCATCATTAATATTATAACTCACAATATTAACAACCAGATCATTTTCAGGAAAGAGGGGGCTTTCCAATAAGGATTTCTCTTTATTGGTGCGCAATTAGGTGACCAAACCCCTTTTCTCAATAGAACTTTCTAGACATCGTCAATAATGCAAATAATAATATGAATAACTTTGTCGTCTCAATTATTGATTTAATAACATAAAATATTGTGCAGATGATATTGTGACAATAATTGAATCAATAATGTGAGATACTATAGATCAATTACTGTGACAATAATTGAATAAAACTCAGTGACTTCTCACGTAAGCATCAATAATCAAATATACTGTACAATACCATGTGCTACTGTGCAACCACACGTATTATTGTAATTTTATCACCGGGTATTTCAACAGTTAACGGTAAAACTTTTGCCATTATTTTTATAAAAAAGTTATTTCTGTCGTTTTCTAACTCGGACAATAATTTCGTTGTGTGGTCCACCAATGATTGTGTCGTCGTACGAATATTCCCTGATAAAACGAATATTCCCCGACCAGTCCAATATTTTATGACAACTTGCTTACTTTGCAAAATTTGTAAATATTACCCACAACTATAACATTATATCAAATTCACACCTTATTATTCAAAAATTATATTTAGAGAAAATTAAATCTTTATTCATAAAAGTTGGGGTCTTTCCCCTTCTTATAAAATTTCATCCTCGAAATTGATGTATATACCTGGTATGTCGAAGAGGTGAGGATACCTTAATTTCATTTCAGATTCTAAATCCTAGGTCATTTCCTTAATATCTCTGTTTCTCCACAAAACTTTGACTTGAGGTATAACCTTGGAGCGTAGAATATGTTCCTTCTTATCCAAGATTTTAACGGGTAGTACGTTAAATCATCCGCTATCTCGTCTGGTTCAAATTCAATAATGTGGTTCTGGTCTTCCACATATTTACGTAACATAGATATGTAAAAAATGTTATGAACACGAGACATACTTGGCGGTAAGACGAGTCTATAGGCCACAGTTCTTACTTGATCGAGGATTTCAAATAGACCAATAAATCGAAGGTTTGAGCTTTCCTCACTTCGTTGATTCTTAGTTTTGGAATAACGACTTCTTGCACCTTTTTCTTTATATGCATCAACTTTAGGTCTGCAGCTTGAGCAACTTTAAATTTATCGATTAAAGTCGATTCTAATCGTATATTTGACATCATCACGTGGGTCCCTAGAGTCTTTAACTCTATCTCCATCATTTGTAAGTAATATGAAATGGGTCTTTGTGTTAATGACGTTGCACTCGTAACCGCATACGATCTTCTACTCAACGCGTCAGCTACCACGTTCGCTTTTCTAGGATGGTATTGAATGGTATTATCGTAATCTTTTAACAGCTCGAGCCAACGTCTTCGGCGCATGTTACGTTCGTTTTGGGTTAAGAAATATTTGAGGGTTTTATATCGAGTTCAAGGTCGATACAATTTCGATTTCACGCTCTGGGGGTAGGCTAGGAAGTTCTTCGGGGAATACGTCAGGAAATTTATTAACAATAGAAATATCATTTAAAACTGCGACTCTCATCCAAGACTTGAATATCACCTCACATTGATACCTATCAACTTGCCATCGTTATTCATGGCGTCCCCTACGGAAAGTATGGCTTCGGTGCATCCCACACAAGGAAGTCACTAGCGAAAGGCTCGGGGCTCTTTACTTATGGTTTGATATGACAGTAATTGACTTTAGTGGTTTGGTTGCTTGAATTCGCATAACAGGTTGGTTAGGAATATAAAAACTAACAACCTTATGAAAATAATCAATTTTAGCATGATGAGTAGTTAACCAATCGATTCCTAAAATCACATCAAATGCAAGTATTTTAAAAGAGATAAGATTGATAGGTAACGTGAGGGTGCCGATTTGAATCAAACAAGATTTATAAACAGTAGATGTAACGAAGGTTTCTCCTAACGGAGTTTCAACAGATAAGTCAAAATCTAATTTCTCTGGAGTCAAATTTAAACGTTGAGCGCAAGTAGGTGAAATAAAAGAATGGGTAGAACCGGTATCAAATAAGGTATAAACTTCACAAGAGTTTATGATTAGCTTATTTGTGATAACTTCATTCGGGTTCCTCATCACGAAAAATGTTCTCCCTTAAACTACCGACTTTGACTTGTCTGGGACAACCTTTGGTGTCACCATCCCAGCTAGACTTGACTTCTCTACATGACAAAATCGAGCTAAATGACCTTCTCTTCAGCAATTAAAATACGCTTTGGGTTGCTGCGTACAGTTTGGATGGATGTGTCCCTCATGTCTGTATTTGTAACATATGACCGATGGTTGTTCTCCTTCCTTGGAAATGGGTGTCGGTGCTACTGTCGATGTCTTTCTGTCATTGTTGAATCTTCTCTTCTTAAAGTTGTTCCTACTTAGTTCACCTTTCCTATTATCTTGGCCATGATTACCATCGAAATGGTTACCATTTTTGGCATTATAATTTACTCCACGATGGTTATCATTGTTCCGATGGCCGTTGCCACCAGTATGATTATTATCGTGTTGTTGGTCTTTGTCTTTTGGTTGAGCTGACTCATTATCCCGCTCCAATAATTGAGCCCTATTTACAACATCTGAATACAAGCAAAGTTTATGAGAAAAGAGGTATTGACGTATTTTGGGTTTCAAATCTTGCAGAAACATTTACGTCATTCACTTCTCATTATCTACCAAATGGGATGTAAACCTGGATAACTCCATAAACTTAGCCTCGTACTGCGATACGGTCATATTGTTTTGCTCCAGCTTGATGAATTCCACCTCCTTTATGTGACGAATACTTTAGGGAAAGTATTTGTCATTGAACAATTCTTGGAACTTCTCCCAAGACATATTCAGTGCAACAGGCTGAGTACGTTTTATAGATTCCCATCAATGATTTGCCTCTCCTCGCAACATGAAGGTGGCAAAGGGAACCTTTTGCTCCCGGGAGCATCCCAAGATATCAAATATCTTGGTGATCTGCTTAATCCATGTCTCTACCTTAAGTGGTTCTGGCTTTCCCAAAAACTCCCGTGGTCTTTGAATTGCTTAGAGGTGACTAGCCGAGAGTTGCTAGTGTTTCCACCTGCATTTTGAACAGGAGTCTCTCTCGCCTGATGTTGCACGAATTGTAGAAAGCTCCTAAATATCTCGTCGTTCATCATTTAGTCGGTGTTGTTGTTTACCTGAGGATTATTGCCTTCCTGATGCACATTATCCTGGTTATTGATCATCGGTGACTCAACGGTCTCATGTGCTCCATTGCTTATCTCAACATTTTTAGATGCCATTTTTAAACATTGCCACAAAACAAGGGTTAATTGACATGCCACATATTATCCCTATATTCTGACCAACCAATTAAATAACAAATAAGCTTAGGTAGGTTGTAAGACCCTAACTTTTTATGAATAAAATTGAATTTCCTCTATTTATTATTTTGATATAGTAAAGGGTTGATTTGATTAATGTGGTTAGTTCTGGGTAAAATGCGCAAATATTTTAAATAAATAAGTGGTTATAAAATACTCATTGTTGTCGGGGAATATTCGTTTGGTCGTGGAATATTTTTACTGTTGGAAAATATTCGTACGATTGTGCAGCCATTTGTGGGCTCCATAACGGAAAATTGTCGGATGAAGAAAACGACAAGTTTGAGATTTTTATAAATAACGACGTAGTTGTTACCGTTAATACTATTGGAAAACCTGGTGGTTAAAGTCTGCGATGTCGCGTGGTTGCACAAAGAAAGACACACGATTGCACAATATTTTTGGATTATTGATTCTTACGTAAAAAGGCACTATTCAATAATTGTTACAGTAATTACTGTTCAATATTTTATTTATTGATTCAATAATTTCTATGTTGATATTTTATATTATTGTTGTTTTAATAATTGTCACTGCACAGTATTTCCCATTATCAGATCAATAATTCATATTATTTGAATAATATTATTAGATAGCATTATTGGCAATGTCTAAGGAAGTTCTGTCTAGGAAAGGGGCTTGGTCACCTAATTGAGTGCCAGTAAGGAGAAATCTTTATCGGAAAGCCCCCTCTTTCCTGGGAATAACCTGGTTGTCATTATTGTGATTCTGTAATATTATTTGTGAATAATTAATTATTGATTTATATGATAATGAAATATTTATTTTATGTGGATATAAATGAATGAATTAATGCCGAGGTGTTTTATCAGTATTTTGTCGGAATGGAGGTAGTAAAAATCATCCATATGTGGATTTCGGTCATTTTTTGTTTGGAATTTGGAAAAACTTTCTTCTACAAAGTTGTAGAGAATTAAATTTTATATGGAATGGACATAAGGTTCATATTTTTTTGATAAAAGGCTATTTATTATGAATTATTGAAGTTTCGGAAATAAATGTTTTTATTAAAAACATGGGTGGGCCCCACTTTTGTTTTTTTGTGGAAAATTGCTAAAATTTTAAAGTGTGGTGTGCGTGAATAGCAAAGGGTGGAAGCCATCGGTAGCAGGTTAGTCTACATTGGTGATCTGACATTCTCCTATAAATAAGGTGCTTAGTTAGAAATGAAAATCACACCAGAATCAGAAGTTTCTTTCTCTATATATCGAGTGTATTTTTGTGAGTATTTAGATACTTTGAGAGTTGATAAGCAGTGCAAGTTTTCTTCAGCATTATATCTGATATTTCAGTCAGAAGTACTTGTCTTTTGAGGTAAGGGATGTTATTTTCTTCGTAAATGATGTTATTTCTTTTAATATCATTATACCGAAATATTAGTATGAATTTTATTATGAAATGTTTACCTTTTTATGTTGAGGTTACTATTCACGTATACGACACTATTCACGTATACGACACTATTCACAAATACGGTACTATTCACGAGTACTATTCACGAAGTATGATTGTTCTTATAAAAATTTTACCTTTTTGTGTCGGGGTTACTATTCACGTATACATCACTATTCACGAATATGACACTATTCACAGAATAATTAAATTTTCTTTTCTTTGTCCAAGTTGTCTATTATGGTTACTATCTTTGATTGTATCCATGTTTTGATCTTCATTCTTCAATTTTGCTCCACAATTGATTTTTATGGAGTACTTTTGAACATGGATAAACTAAAGTACGAATCCCTAATCTTTGTCCTTTTATCTCACTGGATTCGTTTTCTTTAAAATATTTTCATCATCCTCAGTCTTAAATGGTGATATAACTGAATATCTTTGGCATATAGTGCAAAGATGAATGATTACTTGATGAATATCTTTGGCCCGTAGTGCAAAGATGGACAAGTGTTGAGATGAACATGACCAACTGGTGATACAAATGAATATCTTTGGCCCGTAATGCAAAGACGAATATTTGATTCAGGATGTATATTGATTGATGTTACAAGGATAAAATATTGATGATGGACTTATAAATCATAGAAGATAGTAGACTTTATTCTCTACTTAACTCTTCTAATGAATTGTTATTTCTGCTGCGAATATTGATATAAAACTTGTTGTCTATTATATTATATCTGATTTATTGAAGGCTAACGATAATTTGTTCTACATTATCTTAGTCATAATATTCTTTACTGGGCTAGTTGAGCTCACCCTTTTCCTTTTTGTTCCATTTTTCTTCACAGGAGGCTAGGATATAACAGGAACTAGTCGGGGTGTGGAGTGATGTTTCGGGGCAGTTGTTTTAGTAGTCCTCACTATTTTGTAAAATAGTGTATCAATAATTATAATAAGGACTTATTTGAGTTTGGATATTGTCTAGAAGATAATATTTGTATTTAAACTCACAGCATATGTGTTATCGTATTTTGCATGACAATTATAATACTGAAGTTGTAGTTATTTTTTGTACCATGTATTTGGTGACTCAGAATGGGTTGTGTGGACCTATTTTGGGGGTGTCACAGTTGGTATCAGAGCTTAAGGATATGGTCTCTGGCGGAGATTGGGGAATAGAACTAGGAGGGGAGAGACGAGTAAATCCTTCGCTAGTGTGTCCTACCTAAGCTTATTTGTTATTTAATTGGCCGGTCAGAATATAGGGATAATATGTGGCATGTCAATTAACCATTATTTTATGGCAGTGTTTGAAAATGGCATTTGAAAATGTCAAGTTAAGCAATGGAGCACATGAGACCATTGAATCACCGCTGATTAATACCCAGAATAACGTGCATTAGGAAGGCAATAACCCTCAGGTAAACGACAACATCGACCAAATGATGAACGATGGGATGTTCAAAGGCTTCCTGCAATTCATGCAACATCAGGCGAAAGAGACTTATGTGCAAAATATAGGTGGAAACACTGGCAACTCACGGATGGTCACCGCTAAGCAGTTCAAGGAGCTGGGACCACCAGAGTTTTTGGGAAAGCCAGAACCACTTACGACAGAGACATAGATAAAGCAGATCACCAAGATATTTGATGTCTTGGGATGCTCCGAGGAGCAAAAGGTTCCCTTTGCCACCTTCTTGTTGCGAGGAGAGGCAGATTACTGGTGGGAATCCATAAAGCGTACTCAGCCTGCCGCACTCAAGATGTATTGAGAGAAGTTCCAAGAATTGTTCAACGACAAGTACTTTCTCGAAAGTATTCGTCACATGAAGGAGGTAGAGTTCATCAAACTGGAGCAAAACAATATGACCGTGTCGTAGTATGAAGCTAAGTTTGCCGAGTTGTCCAAGTTTGCATCCCATTTAGTTGATAATGAGGAGATAATGATGTGAATGTTTCTGCGAGGTTTGAAACTTGAAATACGTCAATACCTCATTTTTCACAAACTGTGTTTGTATTCTGATGTAGTGAATAGGGCTCAGTTATTGGAGCGAGATTATGAGTTAGCTCAACCAAAAGACAACAACTGGCAGCACGATAATAGTCATACCAGTGGCAACAATCATTGAAGTAGTGATAACCAATGTGCCAGAAATGGTAACCAGTTCGGTGGTAATCATGGCCAAGATAATATGAAAGGTGAATCAAGTGGAAATTTCAAAAAAAGAAGATTTAACAATGACGGGAAGACGTCGGCAGCAGCACTAACACAAACACCAAAAATAAATTCTAGGGGAGGAGAACGACCGCCAGTTAGATGATACAGATGCGGAGAGGAGGGACACATAAGTCCAAACTGTTCACAACCTTCCAAGGTATGTTTTAGTTGCGGAAAAGACGGTCACATAACTCGATTTTGTCCTACAGCGAAATCAAGTCCAGTTGGGATGGTGGCACCAAAGGCGGATATGGACAAAACAAAGTTGGTGGTTTCAGAAAGAGAATTTTTCGTGACTTCACAAAATATGAGGAACCCGAACGAAGTTACCACGGGTTAGTTAATTATAAATTCTTGCGAAGTCTATACCTTATTGTGATTTTGTTTTTGTTTAGTTCTTATTTCAGGTTTTTGAAGTTGGTTTATGCAAACTCGATCCAAAAATCCAGACTTGTTGCCATTTGAGGACGACATTGAGAGAAGGTTTCAGATGTTAAGTAAGTGGATCAAGGAAACAAGGGACAACTTTGAAAATTCTGACATAGAAGAAGCAATGGCTACCGAAGACCAGAAAGCGTTGATGGATTTTGCTACACCCAAGGTGACTGAGCTGCAATCGAGTATCACCAGGCCTGCAATAGCTGCGAATACATTCGAGATTAAGCCTGAGACTATTTAGATGATCCAAAACTCAGTTCAGTTTGGGGGACTTGCAAACGATGATCCTAACGAGCATTTGATCAGTTTTCTGGAAATATGCGACACTTTCAAGTACAATGGGGTGTCGGATGAAGCAGTTAGACTTCGCTTGTTCCCATTCACTCTGCGGGACAAGGCGAAGAGTTGGTTACACTCTCTACCAGCGGGGTCAATAACGACATGGGATGACCTGGCTCAAAAATTTCTAGCAAAATTCTTCCCGCCAGCGAAAACTGCGAAGATGAGGAATGAGATTACCATGTTTGATCGGCAACATGGGGATTCATTGTACGAGGCATGGGAGAGATACAAAGAATTTCTCAGAAAATTATCACATCATGGATTGCCTAAGTGGTTGCAGATGAATACATTTTACAACGGACTACATGGGAATCTCAGGACTAGTATTGATACAGCGTCGGGGGGAGCTTTTATGGCAAAGAACTATGAGGAGGCATATCAGTTGATAGAGACAATGGCTGCTAACAACTATCAGTGGCCCACATCAAGAATGACACAACCTACAGTCGCTAGAGTGTTAGAGGTAGATGGAGTGACGACAATAACATCATAAATTTCAACTCTCTCCAAGAAGTTCGATGTTTGGTCAAGAGGACAGACACAACAAGTTGTAGTTATTTGTGAATTGTACGTGGGGGAACATCCGACGGATCAATGTGCAATCAACCCAGAGTCAGTATAATTTATGGGTAGCTACAACAAAATTCCTCAGAATACGTATCAGAATGCATATAATTAGGGGAATAGGAATCATATTAATTTGTCGTGGAATAATAATCAGAATCAGCAAGCTCCACGACCATCGTATTCCCCTAGATTTCAGAATCAACAATAACCAGTTCAGCGTCAAGAGAGGAAATCAGATTTAGAGGAGTTGCTATCAAATTATATAACGAGCAACGAGGTAGCCATGAAAAATCAAGCAATGGCAATGAAATCGCAAGAGATAGCAATCAAGAATCTAGAGAATCAGATGGGACAAATTGCATTAGCATTGAACAATTGACCTCAAGGGACTCTACCAAGTGACACCGAAAGAAATCCAAAGGGAAATCATGAACAGTGTCAGGCAATCACCTTGAGAAGTGGAAAACATTTGGATGGGAAAGGTGCAGAAAATTCAGTTATCTCGGATGATAGAATTGATGACAACAAGGTGGTTGAAGAAAAATTGTGACACCCCCAAATCCGGGTTCTCAAACTTCGGGTTTGGTGCTCACAATCCATCATCATCATAAGCATTCTATAAATTATTGCGAAATAATAAACATACACTATTCATTATAATGAAGTCTTCCAACATTATCCCAAGGTCTATTAACCTTAACTTATACATACCTTAATTAAGTTACCCTTAGTAACACAAAAGGTTTACATTACCAATGTACATAATATAATATAATACATAAACAATTCTTATTATCTATTCCTGTACTTTTCCTTTGCCTTTGTCCTTCTTGGACGTCTCTGCCATAGCTGAAATAAATGTCATGATATAGCAAGGGTAAGCAACAAATTTGCTTAGCAAGTTTAAAAACAAGGAAGATATATCATGATTAACAAGTAATTTATCGTTCAATGTTCAACAATAGGAATCAATTGTGAAAGAACATGAATTAAGTCTTGATAACTGAATATTCGAATAATTGAATAACAGATCCTGAGTGGTCATAATGACCATGAACATATATTAAGATTGTCAGTATTTAAACTGGTCCTTTTAATAAGTTTTGGTAATCAAGGGGATCAACCTTTCATACCCGGTGTATTATGCATAAACACTAAATGTATGAGCAATAATTGTTTTTCAATAATGCTTTAAATAGATTTTTCTTCTTCCAAGTCTTGAGTCCTTACCAAATCAATTGGTGAAGAACAGCGTTTAAGAACATATTTGATTTAACAAATTTAAACATACTTGACCTAGTTGATACAATTAGCATAGATCCATATCTTAAACAGTTCATGAATGAAAGAACTTTAACTAATTCACAGTTCAATAATAATAGAACCAGAATTTAATTGCACCAAGTGCGAGTATTAATAACCAATATAGATGTGAATAATAAACAATAATTATTCACTATATGCTTTGAAAATAGTAACTCAAGTTTGAGTTAGAGAACTTGCCTCGCCTTCGATCTATATCTACGCAATTTAATTTAATCTCTTTATTGTAAAGACCTATCATTGTTAAGATTGATCTTTTAATCAACATATAATACTTTATATCATAATACAATTACTCTATCAGCAATTTAGCTAACACTTAATCACATAATCAATTACCTGAAAACACCTTTATTATTATCATTCTTTGATAATATTTGAATTACTTTATCATATTCCTTATGATTTAACACTTAATCTTTTCCTTTTATTAGCTCTTCCTTATAATCTAGTAAGCTGAATACAAACATCATAGTCTAGATTATTCAAACATGCAATCCAACCACCTAGATTGGCTAATCCAGCAAACTGGATTCAACAAACTTCCAATCCAGCAAGCTTGGATTCCAAATCCTTCAATCCAGCAAGCCTGGATTCCAATTCCTTCAATCCAGCAAGCCTGGATTCAACTATTTTTCAATCCAGCCAACTGGATTCTATATCTCCTTTACCGAAAATACTAAATCAACTTATTATTTTTCTATCCCTTGGCCATACTTATGTACATGTATTTCATACACAAAAAGTATTTTTCCTTAATATTTCAATTTCTTTTACTATTTTTCAAAAATTATTTTTAGTGCGTGGCTTAAGAAATTAGCCCCATCATGCTCAACTCCAGAAATTTCCATCTCTTGGCATAATCTTATACATGTTAATGTGACCCTCCAGTTTAAATTTCTTAGCCATCGGAGTTATAGAACTCCAGTTATAGCGATTTTCGTCCGAAAAACCTAAATATTGAAATGGTCATAACTTGGTCATTTTAAGTCGGAATGAGCTCATTTTTGGACAAGAGCTACTTTATACCATATATTTTCATTTACCAAAAGGCTGGAATTTTTTTCAAAATGTAAGTAGCCGAAACATCCCTTGCAATTTCTTTGGCAGTTTATTTTTGGGATTTTTGGCTTTTACGCACTTTGCTAAAATTAACCCATACGAAAATCTACAACTCTTTTTTCAGTGATTCCACTTGGGTTTGAAAGATAACTCATCATATTACCATCCCAAATGTTTTCCAGAATTTTTAAATGTCAGAAAAATGATGAAACTATCCCTAGTATTGACTGTCCAAAAATAGTTTGTTTTTCTTTCTAAAGACAAAACTGTTTTTTGCTAAAACAGTCGCTACAACTTGTGTACTCAACATTTTTGAGTGCTACCACTTGCGTTTAGTAGTTAACTTATATATCTAGCACCCCTCTTTGACGGATCACAAAAAGAAGGTGTAGACCAAAGACGATAGTCGGTCAAAGGAAGTGAAAAAAAAACTAGAGTTTTCTAACAAAACAAAACTAGTTTCTCTTCTATCCTTTTGATTTACTTTCTAACACTCAAATATGTTAGATCCATACATGAAATCATAAAAAACATATAAATAGAGGGTTTTAAGCCTCAAGATCATAAACCTTATCTAACCAAAAACAAACAAAATAAAAAGAATAAGCTAGTTTAGTTTTCACCTTAAGTTTTGGGCACACTTTCTTTCTCTTCCAAAGTAGAAGATAAATTTTGGGTGCATCAATGGTGGATCTCCGTCTACTTTCTTTCCTCCTCTCCACCGAATTTCTCTCTCTCTCTCTCTCTCTTACTATTTTTGCTTTGCTAGCTTAAGAGAAAGTAAAATAAATGAAGTAAAGTAAAAGAAGAAAGAAAAAGAGATTAGATTTTTTTTGTTGGATAAAATTGTATAGATATAAGATATGTATCTATACACATTTCCCCCACCTTCTTGCTATCTCTCTCCCTCTAATTATTACAAGATTACTTACTAGCATGGTGGCTCCATAAACAACATGACACCTAGCTAAATAAGTAAATATCTTTTAGAAGATGTGGAGCATGTAATAATTAGATCCATCCCCTTTTCTCTCTCTTGTGCTTGTCGGCCAAGTGTGGCCTCCAAATATCCAAGTTTCTCTTTTGTTTTTATTGAAATATCTAGTACACAAATGTCTAAAGTACCCTCTTCAATTGGGCTACAAGTTGGGCCATCAATTTCATCTTTTGGGGCTTTTAATTAACTAGTTTGGCTTACTAATTAACTTGAACTTGGGCCTCCACAATTAAATAATTGTGCTACTAGCATACCTGCCCATTAAAATTAATATTGGCTAGCTTAACAATCAAATTATCTACAAGTCCAATGCTTAAATAGATTATTGGGCTTGTTTAAAATACTCGTCATCCTTAGCAATATTAACCCTATTATCACATGAACTATTATTCATTATTATTGATATTTACTCATTCACATCAATCAATAATGTAAATTAACTTACATAACCCAATTAGACTTGTCTTATTCAAGTTTATTGAGTATTTAGTTAGGGTTTAACATCTTAAATCTATTTCCTAGATTATTAAAATACTTAGGTTAGTTCACCAACTTATATAACTTATTAGTGAGACTTCCGATAAATATTATAGCATATTATCCACATAATCACTTAATTCCATAAGATATTATAGATTATTTAATATACTTATTTACAATGTACCACAGAAATTCTTGGTTATTACATTCTCCCCTCCTTATAAGAATTCCGTCCTCGGAATTTCATTAAGGTTACTAAAAAAGATTCAGATAATTCTTCCTCATTTTTTCTTCAAGTTCCCATGTAGCTTCATCAACATTATGGTTCCTCCAAAGCACTTTGACAGAATGTATAACCTTATTTCTTAATCTCTGCTCCTTCTTATCCAAAATTTTTACAGGGATTTCTTCGTATGATAAGTCCTTCTTGACTTGAATCGGCTCATACGATATCACGTGCTTGTATTCCGGCTTGTATGGACGTAACACTGATACATGAAGCACATTATGAATATGTTCTAGTTCAGGAGGTAGAGCTACTTCGTACGCCACTTCCCCTATCTTCTTCAGTATTTCGAACGGTCCAATAAACCTTGGACTTAGTTTACCTTTCTTCCCAAATCTTATCTTACCCTTCCAAGGAGATACCTTCAGAAATGCGTAGCTTCCCACTTCAAAATCTCTTTTCTTGCGATGAATATCTGCATATTTCTTTTGTCAATCCTGAGCTGCTACCAGTTGAGCTCTTATCACTTTGATGATTTCCAAAGTCTGTTGCACCAATTCTGGCCCCAATAATCTTCTTTCACCTACCTCGTCCCAACATAAGGGCGTTCTGCACTTTCTTGCATATAGGGCTTCATATGGCGGCATTCCAATGCTTGCATGATAACTATTATTATATGTAAACTCTACCAGTGGAAGATGATCCTCCCAACTTCCCTTGAAATCCATCACACAGGCTCTGAGCATGTCTTCTAATGTTTGAATCGTTCTCTCACTTTGCCCATCAGTCTGTGGATGATACGCAGTACTCAACCTTAATTGTGTCCCCATTCTTTCTTGAAGACTCCTCCAAAAGTTTGACGTAAAACGTGGATCTCTATCAGACACGATTGATACTGGCACTCCATGTCTCAAAATAATTTCCTTAATATACAATTTGCTAGCTGATCCAAATTATACCTGATCTTAATCGGCAAAAAGTGTGATGACTTTGTAAGACAGTCGACAATCACCCATATAGCGTCATAACCCTTCTGTGTCACTGGAAGTCCTACTACAAAATCTATCGTGACGTGCTCCCATTTCCATTTTGGAATTTCCAACGGTTGTAATAGTCCACTAGGTCGTTGATGCTCTGCCTTGACTCTTTGACAAGTTAAACAACGGCTGACACATTCAGCAACCTCTCTCTTTATGTTCGGCCAACAATAATGTTGACGCAAATCTTGATACATCTTCGTGCTTCCTGGGTGTATTGAGTATCTGGTATTATGCGTTTCTTGAAAAATCTCTTCTCTTAACTCTGGTAATGCAGGTACCCAAATTCTTCTTTAAAATCTCAGCAATCCAGTGCCATCGATCTTATACTTCAGCTCTTCGCCTTCAGCCAACCGCTTCTTTATGTTACCGCATTCGTCATCATTCCCTTGTGATTCTTTCACCTTGTCTAATAAAGTCGGACTTGTTTCCATTTCTATTACTTTATCCGAATCCTTCAGATTTTTCACCTCCAACTCCATTTTCTCCATTTCTCTTACTAACTTCCTGTTCTGTTAATACAAATAATTTTTCTTGGCGCTTCTTGCTTAAAGCATCCGCCACTACATTAGCCTTTCCCAGATGATATATAATATCACAATCATAGTCCTTGATTAATTCTAACCATCTCCTATGCCTCATATTTAACTCCTTTTGTGTAAAGATATACTTCAGACTTTTGTGGTCTGTGTATATCTCACACTTTTCTCCGTAGAGATAATGTCTCCAAATTTTAACGTCAAATACTACTGCAGCCAATTCAAGGTCATGGGTAGGGTATCCCTTCTCATAGTCTTTTAATTGTCGTGATGCGTACGCAATGACTTTACCATTCTGCATTAACACGCAACCCAGTCCCTTGTGTGACGCATCACTATACACTGTAAAACCCCCTGTACTATCTGGTAAAGATAACATAGGTGCTTCACTTAATCTTTTCTTCAATTCCTGAAAACTCTGTTCACACTTCTCTGTCCACACATACTTAACAGTCTTCCTCATCAGATTAGTTAATGGTGTCGCTATCTTCAAGAAATCTTGAATAAACCTTCGGTAATATCCTGCCAATCCCAAGAAACTTCTTATCTCTGTCGGTGTCTTTGGTTGTCCCCAATTTCTCATCGCTTCTACTTTCGCTGGATCAACATAAATTCCCTCATTGTCAATGACATGTCCCAGAAATTGAACTTTCTTCAACCAAAACTCACACTTTGAAAATTTAGCATATAACTTCTCTTGCTTTAAGGTTTCCAATAAAATTTGTAGATGTTCGGCATGCTCCTCTTCAGTCTTCGAATACACCAAAATGTCATCAATGAACATAACCACAAATTTATCCAAATACAGTTTAAATACTCTGTTCATCAAGTCCATAAAAATAGCTGGTGCGTTTAACAGTCCAAATGACATCACTAGGAACTCATAATGACCGTAACGAGTTCTAAATGCTGTCTTTGGTACATCCTCGGTTCTCACTTCAACTGATGATAACCAGTTCTTAGGTCAATCTTCGAAAAACATTTCGCTCCTTTAAGTTGATCAAACAGATCATCTATTCTTGGTAAAGGATATTTGTTCTTGATTGTCACCTTATTCAACTCTCTATAATCTATACACAACCTCATCGAACCATCCTTCTTCTTTACAAACAAAACCTGTGCTCCCCACGAAGATACACTAGGTTGGATGTACTTCTTATCGAACAACTCTTGTAGCTGGATCATCAACTCTTTCATTTCTACCAGAGCCATTTGATACGGCGCTATCCCCAGTACTAAATCAATCACAAACTCTATTTCTCTGTTTGGAGGAAGTCCCAGAAGTTCTTCTGGAAAGACATCCCCAAACTCATTAACTATAGGTATCTGCCCCATGTCCGAATTCACAACCCATGTATCCACTACATGAGCCAAATAACCTTTGCATCCTTTTTGTAACATTCTCCTGGCCTGCATCATCGTCAGACAACTTGTTTGCCTTGGTGACTTGCTACCATAAAATATAACCTTATACTTATCTGGTGTCTTAAGCTGTATGCTCTTTTTCTGGCAATCTATAACTGCCTCATGGTTAAACAACCAATCCATCCCTAAGATAACATCAAATTCTCCTAAGCGTATCGGAATCAAATTCACGCTTAACTTATGTCCCCTTATATCCACACCACAGTTGTTATGGATAAACTCTACAGGGATCACTTCTTTGTTTGTAACTTCTATATTCATTGGGTTCTTTAACTTTTCACATGGTAAGTTTAATCTTCTTGCAAATTCATCAGACACAAATGAACAGGTAGCTCCCGAATCAAATAATACATAGGCATTTATATTATTGATCGGAATAATACCTGACACCACCTCCTTTGATGCAACTGCGTCTTGCACACTCATGTTGAACGTTCGGGCTGTCGGCTTGCTCTGTTGCGTTGGCCCTCCAATAGCCAACTTTGTTGAACTGCTCTTGTTTCCACTTCCTCCATCTGTATTCTTCTTCAATGGACAATCCTTGAATCGGTGCCCCGTTCCTCCACAAGAAAAACAACCACCTTTCTTCGGCTTAGGACAATTTGGTGAAATATGTCCTTCTTGGCCACAATTATAACAGACGTTTTTCCCTTTCATACATTCTTCGGAGTGATTCTTTCCACACTTTGAACACGCTGACTTCTTCTGCTGAGTATTCTCTTGTTGCATTCCTGATTCATTGCCACTGTTGTTCCACTTATGTTTCTTGCTGTTACTGCCACCACTGCTCGCACCCTGATGTCCACCTTCATTATTCTTCTTATTCTTCTCTCGGTTGAATCTAAAAACTGCCTCACTACTACCTTCTGCAATGATGGCTTTTTCTAATAGTGTTGAGAACGTAGCAATTTGCAACACTGCAACTTTGCTGTGAATCCACGGCTTCAGCCCATTTTCAAACCTACGCGCCTTTCATAGTTTTGTATCCACCTGATGAGGTGCGAATCTGGCTAGCTCATTGAATTTTGCTGAATATTCGGCAACTAAGATGTTTTCTTACTTTAATTCAAGAAACTGCACTTCCATTCTGGCTTACATGGCCTCCGAGAAATAACTTTCTAAGAATAACTCCTTAAACCTGGTCCATGTCACTACCTCCGTTCTGGCTCTAGCTTGGTTCGTCTCCCACCAGTAATTAGCCTCTCCTTTCATCAAGTAGGTAGCAAAAGCCGTCTTTTGCTCTTCGGCTACCCTAGAAATGATAAAGGCCTTTTCCATCTCTTTCATCCATGTTTGAGCCGCTATGGGGTCCGTAGTTCCGCTGAATTCTGGTGGTCCTACAACTTTAAAATCTTTAAAATTTGCCAATCTATTATTCGCTTGCATTTTCTTTGCAGTGTGTAATGAGTTCGATAGCTTGAGCTATCATATCGTCAAGTTCGCATTGGGTCATCTTGATTCCTTTCATTGTTCATGTAACGCCCTCCTCTGGTTACAATTTTGACGTCTTGGCGGCATTATCTGATTAAACAAAACCTTAATTTATTACATCGAGTTTCATTATATGTTATACCTTCTAAGTGTTTAAAATATAACATGTAATTTAAACTCTAACAATCATATTATGATAATGTTGTATTAACGAATTCAACCTACTGAATTGACTAATTTAGCTTACTGAATAAACGTATTCATCTTACTAAATTCACATATTCAAATGTTTTAATTAACATATTCAACTTGCTTTATTAACAACACATTCACTTAATAATTAACATATTCGATTTACTAACTTTTCAAATAGATAGCTTCTCATTTTAATTTTTAATACTTTTCTATTTGATCAAACAAGTAGTTATAACAGTGCATTTATATTCATATACCAAATTTTAGCGTCATATACTTACATACTTGGCATATTTTTTATAAACGCTAACTATCCCATTTTTAAACATCAAAAGATGGGATCTACCAAAAGACATACTCCCCTACTCACATAAGATGGGGATACATCATATTTACATACTACCTCACACCTACTGAGGTTTACATCAAACATATAACCCTAATAAACAAAAGGGGTACTACTGCATCTATCTACATATCATCCAAGCTAACACCTCACTAACTGCCCGACTGAGCCTCCTCGGTCTGAGTATGCTCATGAGGTGCAACTCCATTCACACGACGTCGAATGGAGCGGGTAGACTCGCCAATCTCGAAGTACGACCTCTTTTCTCCTACTTGGGGACTCAAATATGTTGCATCTAAAGCTCGTCCCAAAGACTCCATCCTAACTCGTCCGGCCTTCGCCTCAACCTCTAACTGATCAACTCTTCTCGCTGCTCAAACCCTGGCATCCTCAACTTGGATCCTATCAGCGATCTCTAAGTCCAACCTCAGGTGCAATGCCTGATGCTCAATACTCAATATTGAAAACTTATTCTCCTCCTGCTCTAGTCGGGCTTTCATCTCTGATAGGTCTTGTTGAGACTGATATGCTAACTCTTTATATTGCGTCTCATTAAACTGATGGGTCGAATTTTCTTCCTCCAGTTGAGAAATTCTGTTTCCCAATGCTACATTCTCCTCAAACAAATCTACCACTATCATATCCTCATCATAGTCCTCATTCTTGATGTGTTCCTCAATAGGATTCTTCTCCTCCTGCTCCATAGTATGACTATCCTGTCTCTCCTCAGACATCCTACAACCACAAACAATAAACAACATCAGTACCACAATAAAATATATTCATTGATAAAATGAAATGATATTTTATTAAGTACAACCAAAACTCGATGAATTTCCTTCATTCATCTCCTAACATACTCTATAAGAGTTTTCTTCTAAGGTTATAACATAGGTTTCGCATCCTAAAGTTTATAACTTACAGCTTTGATACCAACCTGTAACACTCATGGTACTTCCAACCATAGCACCCCACAGTGATGATACCTAAACTTCTCGACTAACTCCTGCTTCCCCCCTACTTGAAAAAAAATGCTTCGGTGCCTTCCTTAAAGGGATGTCACCAAACAAAAGGCTCTAGGGCTCTTCAGAATTCATGCTTATAGCTTTGATACTCTCAACGCCCCCAAATCCGGGTTCTCAAACCTCATTGGTGCTCATAATCCATCATCATCATAAAGCATTCTATACATATCATGAATAATAAACATACACTGTTCATTATAATAAAGTCTTCCAACATTATCCCAAGGTCTATTAACCTTAACTTATATATACCTTAATTAAGTTACCCTTAGTAACACAAAAGGTTTACATTACCAATGTACATAATATAATATAATACATAAACAATTCTTATTATCTATTCCTGTACTTTTCCTTTGCCTTTGTCCTTCTTGGACGTCTCTGGCATAGCTGAAATAAATGTCATGATATAGCAAGGGTAAGCAACAAATTTTCTTAGCAAGCTTAAAAACAAGGAAGATATATCATGATTAGCAAGTAATTTATCGTTCAATGTTCAACAATAGGAATCAATTGTGAAAGAACATGAATTAAGTCTTGATAACTGAATATTCGAATAATTGAATAACAGATGCTGAGTGGTCATAATGACCATGAACATATACTAAGATTGTCAGTATTTAAACTGGTCCTTTTAATATGTTTTGGTAATCAAGGGGATCAGCCTTTCATACCCGGTGTATTAAGCATAAACACTTAATGTACGAGCAATAATTGTTTTTCAATAATGCTTTAAATAAATTTTTCTTTTTCCCAGTCTTGAGTCCTTACCAAATCAATTGGGGAAGAACAACGTTTAAGAACATATTTGATTTATCAAATTTAAACATACTTGATCTAGCTGATACAATTAGCATAGATCCATATCTTAAACAGTTCATGAATGAAAGAACTTTAACTAATTCATAGTTCAATAATAATAGAACCGGAATTTAATTGCACCAAGTGTGAGTGTTAATAACCAATATAGATGTGAATAATAAACAATAATTATTCACTAACATGCTTTGAAAATAATAACTCAAGTTTGAGTTAGAGAACTTGCCTCAACTTCGATCTACAACTACGCAATTTAATTTAATCTCTTTATTGTAAAGACCTATCATTGTTAAGATTGATCTTATAATCAGCATATAATACTTTATATCATAATACAATTACTCTATCAGCAATTTAGCTAACACTTAATCACATAATCAATTACCTGAAAACACCTTTATTATTATCATTCTTTGATAATATTTTAATTACTTTATCATATTCCTTATGATTTAACACCTAATCTTTTCCTTTTATTAGCTCTTCCTTATAATCTAGTAAGTTGAATACTAACATCATAATCTAGATTATTCAAACATGCAATCCAGCCACCTGGATTGGCTAATCCAGCAAATTGGATTCAACAAACTTCCAATCCAGCAAGTATGGATTCCAAATCCTTCAATCCAGCAAGCTTGGATTCCAATTCCTTCAATCCAGCAAGCCTGGATTCAAGTATTTTTCAATCCAGCCAGCAGGATTCCATATCTCCTTTACCGAAAATACTAAATAAACTTATTATTTTTCTATCCTTTGGCCATACTTATGTACATTTATTTCATACACAAAAAGTATTTTTCCCTAATTTTTCATTTTCTTTTACTATTTTTCAAAAATCATTTTTAGTGCGTGGCTTAAGAAATTAGCCCCATCATGCTCAACTCCAAAAATTCTCATCTCTTGGAATAATCTTATACATGTGAATGTGACCCTTCAGTTTAAATTTCGTGGCCTTCGGAGTTATAGAACTCCGGTTATAGCAATTTTTGTCCGAAAAACCTAAATATTGAAATGGTCATAACTTGGTCATTTTAAGTCAGAATAAGCTCATTTTTGGATAGGAGCTACTTTATACCATAATATATATTCATTTCCCAAAAGGCCGGAATTTTTCTCAAAATTTAAGTGGCCGAAACTGCCCTCGCAATTTCTTTGGCAGTTTGTTTTTGGGATTTTTGGCTTTTACGCACTTTGCTAAAATTAACCCATTCGAAAATCTACAACTCCTTTTTCGGTGATTCCACTTGGGTTTGAAAGATAACTCATCATATTACCATCCCAAATTTTTCCAGAATTTTTAAATGTAAGTAAAATGATGAAACTATCCCTAGTATTGATTGTCCAAAAATAGTTTGTTTTTCTTTCTAAAGACAAAATTGTTTTTGCTAAAACAGTCGCTACAACTTGTGTACTCAACATTTTTGAGTGCTACCACTTGGGTTTAGTAGTTAACTTATATATCTAGCACCCCTCTTTGACGGATCACTAAAAGAAGGTGTAGACCAAAAAAGGTAGTCGGTCAAAGGAAGTGAAAAAAAAACTAGAGTTTTCTAACAAAACAAAACTAGTTTGTCTTCTATCCTTTTGATTTACTTTCTAACACTCAAATATGTTAGATCCCTACATGAAACCATATAAAACATGTAGATAGAGGGTTTTAAGCCTCAAGATCATAAACCTTAACTAACCAAAAAACAAACAAAATAAAAGAATAAGCTAGTTTAGTTTTCACCTTGATTTTTGGGCACACTTTCTTTCTCTTCCAAAGTAGAAGATAAATTTTGGGTGCATCAATGGCGGATCTCCTTCTACTTTCTGTAACATTTCAGAATTTTAAATTATAATATTAAATATTTATTGATTTATATAAGTATTTAATGGATATGTTTATTGTTGAATAAATAATTGTTTAATATGAGTTGATGTGGTTTAGTTAATTATTTGTTGAATCAATAATTAAGGAGATTATTGATTTATATAAGTATTTAATGGATATGTTATTGTTGAATAAATAATTGTTCAATTTGAGTTGATGTGATTTAGTTAATTATTTATTGAATAAATAATTAAGGAGCTAAGAAAATTAATTGTTATGAGATTATATACTAATTTAATTTAATAATTAAGTTAGAGAGCTAATAATGATTAAATGAATTATAATATTTTAATTAGAATTTGTAATTAAAATAAGGTGTTAGTTGGTTAAATAAATTTATAATTATAAAGAAAATTATAATTATGTGGGAATGATTTATGTGTTAAAGTAATTTAATAGATTAGTATTTGAATTGATTAAATTGATTATTTAATTTATTAGAAATGTGACAAATAACCTTGCTATAAAGGAGTTATTACAATAAATTAAAGGAGTTTAATTCAGTTTTTCCAAACAAGGCCTAATGCCTATTAAGTCTTTAATCTAATTGTGTTTTACCAAACAAGGCATAATGATTAATTAATTATTTTTAGTGGTTAGCCAAACAAGCCTTATGACTTATGATTTTCAAATAAAATATATCTGATGTCAATTAAAATTAGAATTATATTATATATTTAATACCTATATTATTATTATACGTTATATTGTTAGTACGTAGTTAGAGTTAGGGAGAAAGAACTCAGTGGAAGAGAAGAAGAGAGTTTACAAAGAGAAAAGAAGAGAGGAAGGAAGGCTAGAGAATTTGAGAAAGGAATTGGGGAAAAGAAGCTTGATAATCAAAAGGATAGCCATCATCTTCTTAATCAAAGGTAGGATATTAATCCTTGTATTTTATTTTTAAAGTTTAGTTTTCTTCTCCAAAAAGTTCTTTGTAAATAATTATGGATGATGAATTTCTTGTGTATATAGCTTTAGATGATGATTGTTGTTGTAAAACTATTTTTCATAGGTTATGTATGATTATAATCAATTTCTTTATGTATGTATGTAAATTGTGAAGAAAAATATATCACAAAGTTGAATTCATATGAAAATATATATGAATATGGCTTAGTTTAAAGTAAAAATTAAGGTTTAATTAGTTGTTAAATTGATAAATTGACTATTGAATTTGATAGAGTATGGATAATCATAACTATGGTATTTTGAATATACTGTTTTGATTGAAAAACAAAATCACAGTGTTGATTTTCATTAAAAATGTCAAAAATGGAGTTTTTATCAAAAATAATGAAATTGGGTGTTGTAAATTTGATGTTTATGTTATTGTATGGATAGAATCATGTTAGGAGTCTTTACAATATGTTCCATGAAGTCTCTGTATGAATTACATGTTAATTAGCTTGTTAGATTGGAGCTTGTAGGCCAATTTGGCTTTTTGTTCATGCTGTTGCCGAGCTTGGTCGCCGAGTTCTGGACTTTGGCCAGAAGCGCCCAAAGAAGATAAGTTTCGTCATGAATATTGTCGGCCACACCGTAGCCTAATCGTTGGCTCATGATTTCGCATCATAGCCTTGACCAACCATTAAGTAGAATCGTGGAAATAAAAATAATGAAAGTTAAAGGTAATGGTCTCGATAGCTTTTAGTTTATTACAAAAAATTTGAAAATAAATGTTATGTGTTAATAATAGGACTGTTAAATGATGAATTCAGTAGTACTAAACTAAGAATGAGCATGTTATCAAGGGTTAACTAGTATTAACGTAATTCGATTATGTGAATTGATAATTAAACCTATATAATGTATATACTTGTTTATATAGATATAAAATGTTGGTAATGACTAATTATGTCATGATGACATATGTATAGGGTATTGAGATTCAAGTAGTAAGGTTTAGCTTGTACTCAAGGCAAGTTCTCTAACTCTACTTTTATAATTGTGCGAATATTTAAACTCTTTTGAGCAAGTTTTCTAACTCCATACTTTCATTGAGTTAGTTGCTTATGCAAGTTTTTTTTAAACTCTAAAACTTCATTGTGCAAGTTTAATTTCATTGAGTACATTATTGTTTTTAATTCAATTTCAATTACACAAGTGGCTAACTCTACACTTTCGTAGAGCTAGATGGTTATTATTGAGAAAGCTCTCGTATCTAATTGTTCATAAGGATGCAAGTATTCTAAATCGTATATTTATTATTGAGCAAGTTTCTTTAATATGTAACTCGTTATTTAGCATGCAAATCGCTATATTTTAATATTCTAGTGTTGAACAACTTTATCGTTCAAATTACTATTCATTATGCATGCTTGGTATCCAATTATCAATAACTTTGACTTAATATTGTTCGAAGCAAATTATGATATGATTATTCAATGTTTATGCTATTAGATTATTCCTAAAGCATGATATAAATTTACAAATATCGATTCAGTTATGATTATTCCATAGCATACAGTTAGTTCTTTTGTATTCAACTAATCCTTAGTTGATGACCGTTGAATTCTAAATTACCTTGTAATGTATCCAAACCAAACTTACTTTGGTGCGGACTTGTATTCTAAATACTGAGATGAACAACTCTTTTATTAGAGGTTTATGCTTAGCGTTAAAATGGTTGTGCATAATACATTGTACGAAGGGTTGATCCCCCTAAGTACGTGGAGTCCTTATAGTCTTATGACTGTTAAAGTTAAAGTTAAAAGATTACTTATAACTGTGGACATGATTCATGGTCATTAGACCCTCAGTAAATGTTATAAATTTTAGAAAGTTAATAGAACACATTGTTCTGTTCAATTGAGCCTAGTATTGGCAATTGATGTAAAAGTTTAAAGAATTACTTGCTGTTATTCCAAGTGGGCCTTGTTTGCTCACTCTTGCCTGTAAAATTTCTTACAGCTAAAGTTGAAAAGGGTGACGTACCTAGCACCAGTAAGGGAAAAGGAAAGATGACCAAATACTGAAGACTTGTAATAGTTTTGATAGTTTTATTATCAGACTTTGGTTTAAAGATTGTAATAAAGTTTATTTTATTTCCGTATTTGAATGTTTGTAACTAAAGGTTAGATAACCTGGGAGATCTTTTTGTATTTAAGTTTAATCCTGTATGGGCAGGTTTTCATTATTCAATTTTATTATGATTTGGTAGTTAGAAATGAATGTTTTGATTAAGTGAACACCAAATATTGAGGAAATGAAGTACCAAGATTTGGGGGTGTCACAAGTTGGTATCAAAGCTTTAGGTTATGAACCTTAGGTGGGGGGAAAAGCCTTAGGAAATAACCTTTGAAAAGATAGTGGAGATAACTCTTATCGAGTTTTAAGAAAGAAGTAACTTATGTGTTCGTAAGTGTCGAGTAGTAATGATTAATGATTAAAAAACTTTAAAATTTAGTTGTCAGGATGACTAATGTCAGAGAATCTAGTCAGGCTAGGGAGGAGGGACCTCAGATGCCTATAGAGGAGGAGCCTCGCGACATTCAGGTAGCTTGGGAACAACTACTGCCACGGGAGTCAGCCCCGTTGGTCACAGTAGTTGAAGATGAGGATGATGACGTGGAAACGGATGAGGAGGATCCCATTGAGTTACCACAGGAGGATGAGGATGATGAGGACGAGGAGGAGGAGACTCCACTAACCTCGATGGCTGCTCGTATGTACGATGAAGTCTACAATCGTAACGTGGAACTTCAGGATATAGTTGAGAAGTTACAGGAGATAGTAGCTGAACAACAAACTGCAATGACACAAAAAGACGGTGAGATCCAGGATCGTGAGGAACGACTGACAAACGCTGAGGAGAAACTAGTACAGACTGAAGGAGAAAAAGAACAATTGATCGAAGTGGTCGCTGCACTGAAGAACAAGCTGAGAGAAGAAGCTACTAAGATGGCAAGAGCTGAAGATGCCTACGAGGAAGCTTTTCAATGAACCAGATTAGCAGCAAGAGATACGCAAGCAAAGAGGATGAAGATGGAAGAGATGGATAAAGTATTTAACACCGCAACTAATCGAGCTCAAGATCGGGTCATGGGATATCCGATTCAGTTCGAGACGCTGCCATCATATGTATTAGATCGCAGAACAATGTTCCAGGTCATCAACAAGTTTTAGATCAACAACTGCAGCGGAAACAACAATCCATTAGAAGAGTCAAGTAGAGAATGAATTCTACTATCTTCTAAGATTTAAAAGTCCATCACCAATATTTTATCACTGTAACATCAATCAATATACATCTTGAATCAAATATTCATCTTTGCACTACGTGCCAAAGATATTCATTTGTATTCTAGTTGGTCATGTTCATCTCAACACCTGTTCATCTTTGCACTACGGGCTAAAGATATTCATCAGCTAATCATTCATCTTTGCACTACAGGCCAAAGATATTCAATTATATCAACATTTAGGACTGAGGATGATAAAAAATATTTTAAAGAAACGAATCCAGTGAGATAAAAGGACAAAGATTAGGGATTCGTAATTTTAGATAATCCAAGTTCAAAAATACTCCATAATAAACCATAGTGGATTAAAATTCAAAAATGAAGATCAAAACATGGATTTAATCAAAGATAGTAACATTAATCGACATCTTGGACAAAAAAGAGAAAATTTTATTTTTCTGTGAATAGTGCCGTATACGTCAATAGTGTCATATACGTGAATAGTAACCCTAACACAAAAAGATAGAAATTCCACAAGAAAATGATACTTTACGAATAGCACTCGTGAATAGTACCGTATTCGTGAATAGTGCCGTATACGTGAATAGTAACCTCGACATATATTGGTAAAAATTTTATAATAAAATTCTTACCAATATTTTGGCATAATGATATTGAACGAAATAACATCATTTACGAAGAAAATAACATCTCTTACCTCAAAAGAACAATACTTATGACTGAAATACCGGATATAACGCTGAAGGAAACCTTCACTGAATAACAACTCTCAAAGTATCTAAATACTCACAAAATACGCTCGATAATATAGAGAGAGAAAGCTTATGATTCTGGTGTGATTTTCAATTCTAACTAAGCACCCTATTTATAGGAAAATGTTAGAACGCCAAAGCAGACTAAATTAATAAAATAATATTTTTTCTAAAGTTTTCTACGCACACCTCTTGGACCAAAATTAAGCCACCACCAGTGGGGCACACCAAAATTTAGATTTTCCACACCATCCAAAAGTGGGGCCCACCCATGTTTTTAATAAAAAATATTTATTTTTGAAACTTCAATAATTCTTAATGAATAGCTCATTTATCAAAAAAATTCGAATCTCTTGTCTGTTCCATAGGAAATTTAATTCTTTACAACTTCATAGAAGAAAGTTTTTCCAAATTCCAATTAGAAAATGTCCGAAATCCACATACGGATGATTTTTAACACCATTAATCCGAAAAAATACTGAAAAAACACCTCAATATTAATTCCTTCATTTATATCCACAGAAACATAAATATTTTCTTATCATATAAATTAATAATTAATTATTCATAAATAATATTATAAAATCACAATTATGACAACCAGGTCGTTCCCAGGAAAGAGGGGGTTTTTCGATAATGATTTCTCCTTACTGGCGCACAATTAGGTGACCAAACTCCTTTCCTAGACAGAACTTCCTTAGACATTGTCAATAATGCTATCTAATAACATTATTCAAATAATATGAATTATTGATCTGATAATGGGAAATACTGTGTAGTGACAATTATTGAAACATCAATAACATAAAATATCAACGTAGCAATTATTGAATCAATAAAATAAAATATTGAATAAGAATTACCGTGAATAATTATCGAGTAATGCCTTCTTTGCACAGAAGAATCAATAATTCAAAATACTATGCAATACCATGTGCTACTGTGCAACCACACGTATTAATGTATTTTAGCCACCAGGTATTCCAACAGTATTAACGGTAACAACTATGCCATTATTTGTAAAAACTCAAACTTGTCATTTTCTTTATCCGACCATTTTCCTTTATGGGGCCCACAAATGGTTGCGCAGTCGTACGAATATTTTCCGACAACAAGAATATTCCACGACTAAACGAATATTCCCCGATAACAATGAATATTTTATAACCACTTGATTAATTTATAAAATTTGCACATTTAACCCATAACAAAAGCATTATATCAAATTAACACCTTATTATTCACAATAATAATTAGAGGAAATTCGATTTTATTTATAAAAAGTTGGGGTCTTACACTGATGGTTGTTTTAGTAGTCCTCACTATTTAGTGTGATAATAAATATAATGAGGACTCCTTTTTGAGTTTGAATACTGTCTATTCGACAATATTCGTGTAAAAACTCTCAACTACGCTTTGTCGTATTGTATAAATGAAGTTTGTATTTGTATTATCTACCATGTATTTGGCGACTCAGAATGGGTGATGTATACCTATTTTGGGGGCATCACATTTGGTATCAAAGCTTAGGGATATGATCCCTGGCTGAGATGTGAGACTAGAACTAGGAGTGGAGAGACGGGTAATTCCTTCGCTAGTATAACCTACTTAAGTTTAATTGTTATTTAATTGGTCGGTCACAATATAGGGATAATATGTGGCATGTCAATTAACCCTTGTTTTGTGGCAGTGTTTGAAAATGACATCCGAGAATGTTGAGAATAGCAATGGAGCACAGGAGACCGTTGAGTAACCACATATCAATACCCAGGATAATGTGCATCAGGAAGGCAATAATCCTCAAGTAAACAATAACACCGACCAAATGATGAACGACGGAATGTTTAGAGGCTTTTTGTAATTCATGCAACATCAGGCGAGAGAGACTCTTATCCAAAATGCAAGTGGAAACACTGGCAACTCACGGATGGTCACCGCTAAGCAGTTCAAAGAATTGGGACCACCAGAGTTTTTGGTAGAGCCAAAACCATTTAAGGCGGAGACGTGGATAAAGAAGATCACCAAAATATTTGATGTCTTGGGATGCTCCGAGGAGCAAAAGGTTACCTTTGCCACCTTCATGTTGCGAGGATAGGTAGATTACTAGTGGGAATCTGTAAAGCGTACTCAGCTTGCCGCAATGAAGATGTCTTGGGAAAAGTTCCAAGAACTGTTTAACGACAAGTACTTTCCCGAAAGTATTCGTCACATGAAAGAGGTGGAGTTCATCAAGTTAGATAAAAATAATATGACTGTGTCATAGTACGAAGCTAAGTTTGCCGAGTTGTCCCAGTTTGCGCCCCACTTAGTTGATAATGAAGAGAGAATGACGTGGATGTTTCTAAGAGGTTTGAAACCTGAGATACGTCAATACCTAATTTCTCACAAACTGTGTTTGTATTCAGATGTTGTAAATAGGGCTCAATTATTGGAGCCTGATAATGAGTCAACCCAACCAAGAGATAGCAGCCGGCAAAATGATAATACCAGTGGTAGCAGTCATCGAAGCGGTGACAACAAACGTGGAGGTAGTCAACATGCCATAAATGGTAGCCACTTCGGTGGTAATCAGGGCCAAGGAAATAAAAATGGAAATTTTAAGATAAGGAGATTCAATAATGATGGAAGGACGTCATCACCAGCACCCATTGTTAAAGAAGGAGAACGATCACCGATCGTATGCTACAAATGCGGAGGAGTGGGACACATCAGTCCAAACTGTACGCAATAGTCAATAACATGTTACAATTGTGGAAAAGAAGGTCACCTAGCTTGATTTTGTTGTGAAGTAAAGCCAAGTCCAGCTGGGATGGAGGCACCAAAGGCCATCCTAGAGAAGTCAAAGCCGGTAGTTCAAGGGAGAGCGTTTGTCGTGACCTCCCAAAAAGTGAGGAACCCGAATGAGGTTATCACGGGTAAGCTAATCATAAACTCTAGTGAAGGTTATACCTTATTTGATACCGGTTCTTCCCATTCTTTTATTTCTCGTACTTGCGCTGAACGTTTAAATTTGACTCTGGAGAAATTAAACTTTGATTTATCTATTGAAACTCCGTTGGGAGAAACCTTCATTACATCCACTGTTTATAAGTCTTGTTTGATTCAAATCGGCGACCGCACGTTACCTGTCGATCTTATTTGTTTGAAAATACTTGCATTTGATGTGATTTTAGGGATTGATTGGTTAACTACTCATCATGTAAAAATTGATTATTTTTGTAAGGTTGTTAGCTTTCATATTCCTAACCAACCTATTATGCGAATTCAAGCAATCAAACCGCTAAAGTCAATCAGTGTCATATCAAACCATAAAGTTATTCGTTTATTGAAAAACGGATGTCAAGCTTTCTTAGCCCAAGTCACAGATTAAAACAAAAATAGGTCAGATTTGAATGATATTTCTATTGTTAATAAATTTCCTGATGTATTCCCTGAAGAACTTCCTGGCCAACCCCCAGAGTGAGAAATCGAATTTTTTATCGACCTTAAACCCAGTACAAAACTCATATCCAAAGCCCCATATTGAATGACTCCTATTGAACTTCAGGAGTTAAAAACCCAACTGCAAGAATGGTTAGACAACGGTTTCATTCATCCTAGTACGTCTCCTTGGGGTGCTCCTGTTATATTCGTAAAGAAGAAAGATGGAAGTATGCGACTTTGTATTGACCATCGGGAGTTGAATTATGTCACCGTTAAAAATAGGTACCCGTTACATGGAATTGATGACCTGTTTGACCAGTTGCAAGGTGCTAAATTCTTTTCAAAAATCGATCTTCGTTCCGGATATCATCAGTTAAAAGTTAAAACTGATGACATTCCAAAGACTGCTTTCAGAACTCGGTACATGCATTACGAATTCCTAGTCATGTCCTTTAGATTGACTAATGCTCCTGCGGCCTTCATGGATAAGATGAACCGAGTATTCAAGGAATATTTGGATTATTTTGTTATAGTCTTTATCGATGACATCCTCATATACTCAAAAAGTCGTGAAGATCATGAGCAACACTTGAGGCTAATACTCCAAAAGCTTCGTGAAAACAAACTATATGCCAAGTTGAAGATGTTAGGTTTGTAATATTCATGAACGCAATCAAATTGCAAAAATTAAGCGGAAACGTGTAAAAATCAGAGTTTAAAAATTTTACAAACCATATACCCGGATCACCCTTTATGCACAATTATTAATTAAACGAAAATATGAAGGACAAGAATCATACCCTTGAAGATCCGAGCTTCTCGTGTACAAGTTCACCTCCAATCCTTTTCGCTCAACTTGAATCCACCGGGTTTGGTTCCTTCCTTTGATCAACATTAGCCACCCAAGTGTTTGGCCTCTAGAGGTGATCCACCAAGGAAAAAGAATTTTCAAGAAGAAGGGATACTTGGCTCAAACCCTAGTTTTTCCTATCTCAGATAGAAAAAGAGGCGCGATTCCAACTTTTGGAATTACATATGTTGTAAAAAGTCAACAACCACCCCACCCATAATAAAACTCCTCTTATTTATAGATGTGGGCAACCCACCTTAACAATTAAGGAATTGGGTTTTATTTAATTAATTAAATTCTTTTAATTAATTAAGCTCCCTAATCTTATTAGGGATAATTAATTAAACTCCTTTAACTAATTTTCCTTCCTAATCCAATTAGGAATAAATGAGAGTACTTATATTAAATTAATTCCTAAACTCTTTTAGAAATTAAAATAATAATAATTATAATAATATTAATAAGACTCCTCTTATTAATTTATATTTAATATTTCTAAAATATTAAATAATAAATATTAAGCTATTTAATTTATTCTATCACCATAGATTAAATTAAATATACATAATATATTATTATTACGATTATGCCATTAACTTCTTAAATAATTATTCTTCCTTTTATGGTGTGACCCTTTAGGTTCTCCATATTAAACTGGTTGTGAATAAATCAATTAGAATAATTCTAATCTTATTTAAATAAATAAATTAAACAATTAATTTATTTAAATAAATAATATTTATTCTACAATAGGGATAAGCCTCCTTAGCGATCAACGACTTTCCGTATAATATAGATTTCAACATTAATCATAAAAGAACCTTTGAGTAAATAGTTACTGCAATCAATTCAATCCTTCCACCATACAATGTCCCAATTAAATATAAGACATGGAATTACTGTCAAGTCTTATTTTATTTAATTATATGTATTTCGATCCTTAAATGCACAACTCCAAATAATGCAAATTAGAAACTCCTTTCTAATTTCATTCTCGCTTTGCCACTTGGATTATCTAAGTTGTCATTTATCGAATCACATAGACATTTCTCTTCTTTTAATAAGTGGTAGATTCTTTATTGATCATACATTATCTCCATGTACAACTTATTATACCCAAGCATACCCTTTGATATACCCTAAGGGTCTTAAGGAATAAGTCAAAGTATAACTCATCATACACAAGATACTATGATGATCTCAAGTCCAAGGATCACTTGTACTACTATCACTACAGAAATTCCTATCGACGAGCAAGTAAAACTCCATTAGGTATTCCTTAGCGAGCCACGCTCAAAGGAACTTATTCTCTAATAAGCACCTACATACTTGCTTTAGTGTCTCCACACAAATGATCACGAGATCAATCATCCTCATCCAACGAAAGCAAGCAACGATGTACCAATCTATCCGAATTCACTAATCCCCAATTTAGTAATCCAATGATTGGGAACTATTTTAGTTTTAAGCTTTCTAAGAATTTAGATCTCATTAGAATGATCATCATCATTATTCTAAAAGCATTGCTTAAAACTATGGGTTTATCACATATTATAAAACAGCAACGTGTAGATAATTAAAAACCTTTAATAAATTAATACTTTTTATTAATAAATGAATAATATTGTTACAAAGTATATGCTTTATCATCAAACATGATTGGCTTGTGTGCATACTACTTTCAATCTCCCACTTGCACTAAAGCCAATCGCCATAGTATTTTATACTCTTTTTCTCTAAGTGACGATTATCCTGCTGTTGGATAAGCTTTAGTTAATGGATATATAATGTTGTTCTTGAGAGTCCACCATCTCTATAGTGATTTCCCATCTTTCAATGATTCTAATAATCAAATGAAAGTGCCACAACACATGTTTAGATCCAAGATGAGACTTAGGAACTATTCCTAGTTCTGTAATGAACTTTTAATCCAAACAATCAACTTGCGCCTTCATTTATAGCTATATACTTTGTCTTTATCACTAAACCAAAGAACTCTTTGTTTGTTTGGAACCTTTCAAATTCTTCGCACCACTTGCTCATGGTAACCTTTTACCTTAAAGTGGATTTTTCCGTCGCCTCTGGTGCATCTGAAAAAACTTGAGTCTGTTAAGCCCTCTAGTTTTAATTTAGACCCACCATGAATATGATCACATCCTTAGTGCCGGTTAAGCACTTTAAGATGTTTTTCACTGACTCATAGTGAACTTCTCCATAATATGACTGATCAACATTAGGTCTCGTACATTTCATCGCATACATGATTGTCACTCATGCGACCTCTCTTTTCAGGAGTCTGTGGGGACTATTAAGAGAGATACACTCCATAGCTCATCAACATGAGACATCTCTTGGTGTTTGCCATGCTAAACGACTTTAGCATCAAATGAATATACGTTCCTTGGGTTAAGTCGAGCATCCTGTTGTATCTATCTATATAGATTTTCTCCCCAATTAAGATACTCTTCCCAAATCATTCATGGAGGAATGTTTAGACAACTTTATCTTTACTGATTGTAGCATTAGTATGTCATTCCTTATCCGTAGTATATCAACATATAATACTAGGAATGTCACGACGCTCCCACTAACCCTTTTGTACACACTAGAACTCTTACCTCATCGTATGTAACTCTAGATCATCATCTTCTATGATGCGTACCTCATCATCATCATCCATGATGAATCCATACCTCCTAGGTATCTTCGGTACTATTCTAGATTTACGATTCTGTTGTGGTAAAATAGATCTATCTACAGGTTCCTCTTATTTGACTTATAGTATTTTGTGGTTCTTGAACTCTTCAAGATCTATTATCCTCCCACTAGCCCCTTCAATGATAAACACATTTATCTTAGAAGGCAGCGTGTTTCGCAATAAACACCTTTTGCTAAGCAGGATTATAGAACATATACCCTAAACTTACTTTAGGATGTCCCACAAATCGACACTTGTCAAATCTTGTCCCAAGCTTATCCTTTGAAACCTTTTCACATAAGTTGACAACCCCTTATCTTAACATACTTAAGATTAGGAATCCTCCCCATCCATAACTTTTATGGAGTCTTGGGGGATTTTGAGGTTACCTTTTCCGTAGATATGCAAACCATTTCTAGGACATTATCCCGTAAGGATCTTTGGAATGTTGGTAAAATCATTATGGACCGCATCATGTCCAACAAGGTATGAATTTTCCATTCAGATACATCAATCAATTATTACAGACGATGTTTCTAGTATGAGAAAAACCATTTGAGATGATCTAGAAACATATTGCTCAAGTATTTATTCCTTGATCTAATCAAAGAATCTTAATACTTTGCCAATTTGTTTCACTTTTGAATTCTTTGAACCTTTTAAATAATTCACACTTGTATTTCAACAAATACATACATTCAACTCTTTGAATAATCATCTCCTTTTCTTATACTAGTTTATTCAATTTGCAAAATTATTTTCATGTAAGTCATATATAAAATCCATTAAGTAATATTCCAGCTTCTATACAAAACATTATTATTATTATTATAAATAGAACAACAATTGTTCTTAAATATAATACCAAAGATTTCATTGTCCAACAATAAAATGGAAATAATGTTTCTAATAAGTCTTCGGAATACAATAACAACTTATCGACTTAATAGATTTGCCCGTAGGGATTGCTAAACTATAAGTTTCTATGGCTAATGCAAAGAACCTTTGCTTCATTTCCCACACATAGGATTACTTATGTTTGTTTAGCTTTCTACTCACCTTGGTCCTTCATAAATCTATATTTATGATAACCAAAGTCGGTATCCAATACCCAAGTAGAACCTCGACTTAAAGAAAAAATTATTTTAAATCATGAACAAATTTGTATTTGTAACCAAAACTTCACTAAGCTTCTTTGGTTAGCCTCTGCAAGATGCTTCTTCTTGCTTTCTTTCTAGTGTCCGTGCTTATAGCGGTGGAAGCAAACTCCTTTGCTATCCGTATCGCTTTTGTTCTTATTTTCCTTTGTTTTTGCCCTTTCTATTTATACCTTCATCGAATCGCTTCTTCTTTTCGGAAGATCCTTTGGCCCCTACCAAGAAGACTCCTCGGTCTTTCTTGGTTGAAAGTGACTCTCAACATTTTCAACATGATAAGCAAATCAAATGAGGTTGGTATCTAGCTTGTTCATATGAAAAATTCACAACAATTGTGAAAGGAGTCCGGAGTGAGTGCAAGATCAAATCTTGGCTCAACTCTCCATCCATGACAAAACCAGTTGTCCTAATTGATCAATCAAATTGATTATGTTAAGAACTTTTGTCTGTACTATAGTGCCATTGGCCATTCTAGATCGGAAGAGCTCCTTAGATATCTAATATCTATTAGTCCTACTTTCCTCATCATCAACTGCTTGATATGCAGAATAAAGTAGGAGCATCCATAGTTTCATCTTGTGTCAAGCTCGTTACTCATGGATGCGATGCGAGCATGATGCATTGAGCCAATCAGGCATCATCTTCTTGCCACTTTCTAAAAAAGTAGCAATGTCTTCCTCGAGAGGCATTGTGCGCAACCATTGCGAGGATAAAGCGATATGACATAAGATAGCTTTTTCAAATATGAGAACTATTCTCAAATTTCTTAACCAATCCGCTTAATTTGGCCCGGTTAATTTAACATCTAATATGCTTCGCAGTGATAGTAATTTTAGACATTGTAAAATTGCAGAAATGAATTTGTAATTAACAACATTTTAACATACAATCTTTTATTAATTACCAAAATAAATTAGGTCTTGTTTTAAATTGGTATCTCCCACTATTTTTTCAAATTATATTACCTCAATATATATAGTTCGACAAAATCTAATTAAAGATTTGCTAGTGAGAATAAGGATCCCATTTCAAATGTATATAGCCTTGTGGTGACACAACAAACTATATATAAATAAATAGGTATAAAACTTTTGTCAATTACATCAACTATATGAAACTCCTTTTCTTTTGCCTCTTAGATTATTTTGATCAAGTGGTGGCACATCCGAATCAAAATTATCCAAGTTAAGTCCGACTCTAGCACTCCATATATTCAAAAAGAAAATATCATCCTTGTGGTGACACAACAAAAAACAATATTGTTCAATTTTCTTTATAAGCATCAAATGTAATAAATTAACATCTTAAATACTTAATACTTGCCTTGTGGTGACACAACAAACTCATATTAAATATTTAATACTCTATTAATTTTATTATGCTAGAAAGGCTGACGCTCGATATTCCAAATATCTTTGAACGCTTAGGACTTAATATAAAAATTTGAGGGTTTTGTTATTAATTTGTCTCATCTTGTTTAGCGGCGCATTTATGCACATATATATAAAATACATGTCATATTAATGAACATGCGAAGCATGTTTGCATAATATATAATATATATAGTATAAGCATGCACATATAGAATACTATATTCTACCCGGATTGATTATGGACTTTTATTCTAGTTTGGTTCACTAGAGCCACCAAGTGAACCAAAAGGTCAAACCTAGGGGTGCAAGAAATAATATTTAAATATAACTATTACATTTAAACCCTGCTCCATTACAAACGGTCTTCAAGCGCCCTTGCTCCTTGATCTCCAATTTTTTCAAAATTAATTCTAACTATCCCTATTACAAAACTATTTAAAATAAATAGAAACCTTGATCAGCAGTCAAGGGGAAGTACATAGCAGGGAGATAGAATTTACATTAAGAAAAATTAGAGAAGACGAGGTACGCAGACCCCATTTAATAAAACCCATACATTCATGCATCCAACTAAAATAAAATCCAATCATATTAGTCAATAGTCCATAATCAATCCCATTTATTATCATACACATCATCATATGCATCAATAAATAACATTCATCTTATGAATAATAAACATTTAATATATATATTGATATCATTTAATGGGCAAATTTAGTTAGTATAAAATCTATTTTTGAATCAAATAAACTCCTTTATTTTAATCCAAATTTAAATCAAAATAAAACTATTTTATTTTAATTTATCCAATTTTGAATAAAATAAACTATTTTATTTTAATCAAAATCTTTAATCAAAATAAACTCCTTTATTTTAATTAATTATGGAATCCAATTCCATGTAAAATAATAATAATAATAATAACTCCTTTATTAAAGGAAACACTTGATTCTCTTTCTATTCATAAATAAACTCCTTTATTTTGAATAATATGAAATCTTATTTCATATTTAAATAAACTCCTTTATTTAAGGAAACATGGATTCTCTTTCCTATTCACAAATAAACTCTTTTATTTTGAATAATATGAAATCTTATTTCATATCTAAATAAACTCCTTTATTTAAGGAAACATGGAATACAATTTCAACTCCAATTAGTTATCATGGAATCCAATTCCAACTCTAATTAGTTAGCATGAAATTAAATTTTAAAATTAAAATAAATTTTATTTTAATTATAAAATTATTAAGACTAATATATATATATATATATATATATATATATATATTAACCGTATATATTTATATAATATATCAAATATATATAATATATACAAATTTTTGAATCATGCTTTTTAACATCCTTGATTTCCGTGACTAAGTAAGTTCCCAGATTAACCGTGGCCTTTATAAAAAAAAAAATATGACCAAGTCATTCTAACAGGATGTCATCACGTTTTAAAAAAAATGACCAAGTCATTCTAACAGGATGTCATCACGTTTTTTTTTTTTTTTTTAATTTCGTTTTTAAATAAATTTTATACAATAAAATTATGCCCAATTAAATTGTTCTAAACACATATCAATATACATATCAAATTAAAACAATTAATAATTCGCATAAAGGTTTGGCTCTGATGCCACTGTTAGGTTTGTAATATTCATGAACGCAATCAAATTGCAAAAATTAAGCGAAAACGTGTAAAAATCAGAGTTTAAAAATTTTACAAACCATATACCCGGATCACCCTTTATGCACAATTATTAATTAAACGAAAATATGAAGGACAAGAATCATACCCTTGAAGATCCGAGCTTTCCTAGGTACAAGTTCACCTCCAATCCTTTTCGCGTTCAACTTGAATCCACCGGGTTTGGTTCCTTCCTTTGATCAACATTAGCCACCCAAGTGTTTGGCCTCTAGAGGTGATCCACCAAGGAAAAAGAATTTTCAAGAAGAAGGGATATTGGCTCAACCCCTAGTTTTTCCTATCTGTATAGAAAAAGGGGGCGTACTCTCCAACTTTTGGAATTACATATGTTGTAAAAGTCAACAACCACCCCACCCATAATAAGACTCCTCTTATTTATAGATGTGGGCAACCCACCTTAACAATTAAGGAATTGAGTTTTATTTAATTAATTAAATTCTTTTAATTAATTAAGCTCCCTAATCTTATTAGGGATAATTAATTAAACTCCTTTAACTAATTTTCCTTCCTAATCCAATTAGGAATAAATGAGAGTACTTATATTAAATTAATTCCTAAACTCTTTTAGAAATTAAAATAATAATAATTGTAATAATATTAATAAGACTCCTCTTATTAATTTATATTTAATATTTCTAAAATATTAAATAATAATATTAAGCTATTTAATTTATTCTATCACCATAGATTAAATTAAATATACATAATATATTATTAAGATTATGCCATTAACTTCTTAAATAATTATTCTTCCTTTTATGGTGTGACCCTTTAGGTTCTCCATATTAAACCGGTTGTGAATAAATCAATTAGAACAATTCTAATCTTATATAAATAAATAAATTAAACAATTAATTTATTTAAATAAATAATATTTATTCTACAATAGGGATAAGCCTCCTAAGCGATCAACGACTTTCCAGATAATATAGATTTCAACATTAATCATAAAAGAACCTTTGAGTAAATAGTTACCGTACAATTCAATCCTTCCACCATACAATGTCCCAATTAAATATAAGACATGGAATTACTGTCAAGTCTTATTTTATTTAATTATATGTATTTCGATCCTTAAATGCACAACTCCAAATAATGCAAATTAGAAACTCCTTTCTAATTTCATTCTGCCTTGGCCAAGGACTACTGGGTTGTCATTTATCGAATCACATAGGACATTTCTCTTCTTTTAATAGAAGTGGTAGATTCTTTATTGATCATACATTATCTCCATGTACAACTTATTATACCCAAGCATACCCTTTGATATACCCTAAGGGTCTTAAGGAATAAGTCAAAGTATAACTCATCATACACAAGATACTATGATGATTTCAAGTCCAAGGATCACTTGACTACTATCACTACAGAATTCCTATCGACAGGTAAGTAAAACTCCATTAGGTATTCCTTAGCGAGCCACGCTCAAATGAACTTATTCTCTAATAAGCACCTACATACTTGCTTTAGTGTCTCCACACAAATGATCACGAGATCAATCATCCTCATCCAATGAGCAAGTTACGATATACCAATCTATCCTGGATTCACTAATCCCCAATTTAGTAATCCAATGATTGGGAACTATTTTAGTTTTAAGCTTTCTAAGAATTTAGATCTCATTAGAATGATCATCATCATTATTCTAAAAGCATTGCTTAAAACTATGGGTTTATCACATATTATAAAAACAAAGAATATGTAGATAATTAAAAACCTTTAATAAATTAATACTTTTTATTAATAAATGAATAAGATTGTTACAAAGTATATGCTTTATCATCAAACATGATTGGCTTGTGTGCATACTACTTTCAGAAGAAATACGAGTTCTGGCTTGAGGAAGTAGCATTCCTTGGGCACGTTGTGACGCCCCCAAAATAGGTATACATCACCTATTCTGAGTCGCCAAATACATGGTAAAAAATACAAATACAACCTTAAATATACAACATGAGCTGTGAGTTTTAATACAAATATTGTCTTCTAGACAGTATTAAAGCTCAAAATAAGTCCTCAATACATTTATTATCACACTATTTCATAGAATAATGAGGACTACTAATGCTATCATCAGGACTGTCACTCCGTTCCCCAACTAGTCCTTGCTACGTTCTCATTTCCTGAAGAAAATAATGAAAGCAAAAGGGTGAGCTCAACTAGCCCAATAAGAAATATTATGACTAAGATAATGCAGAATAAATTATCATTAGCCTTGAACAATGTTAAACTGATAAAATATAATAAACATCAAGTTTAACTGCAGCGGAACAAGCAATCCATTAGATGAGTCAAGTAGAGAATAAAATCTACTATCTTCTATGATTTAAAAGGTTTTTCATTACTTTTATCGTTGAGACTCAACTTAATAAATAATCCACATCATCCCTGCACTACGGCTAAGGTTATTCATTAGTATCACGACCATAAATTATCCATGCACTACGGACCATGGATATTCGTGTATTCATCAATGGTCATGATTATGCCAACAACTGTCCATAAATGCACTACGGCCAATGAGGATTTTTACCATATCATTTGTAATATTACGGTCATGATTATACTGAATAATCCCTGGTCATAATCATACCAAGTCCATCTATGCACTACAGGCCACAGAATACTTTCAACATATTATAAACATGAGGATGATGACAATTCAATAAAACAAGTTCAAGAATAAATTTTAAAGATTTATAAGTTAATTTATCCTGAACTCAATAACGTTCAAATTGTCAACATGATACTGCTTTGTGGAGTAAAATTCAAGAATGCTCAGAAGAATATTTCCATGAAAAGATACTGGATGAAGCGCAAAATCAAAGATATTCCACTAATTTCATGGAGTATAGAAGCCAAAACTTTAATAAACTGAGTATAATAGAATATATGAAACCGCAAATGGATTTTTGCCGCCATGCGGTAATCCACGTAGACAGATTATTCCAACAGAATAATAAAGAATGGAACCAGGTTATGCGTAACCCGCATGCATGTGATATTCTAACGTAAAAAAATAAAGAATGGAACCAGTTACGCGTAATCCGCATGCATCGGATGTTCCAACAGAATAATAAAAAATGGAACCAGTCAATGCGTAATCCGCATGCATGTGATGTTCCAAATGTAATAATAAAGAATAGAACTAGGTCATGTGTAATCCGCATGCATGTGATGTTACAACATAATAATAAAGCATAGAATAACAACAAAATTCACCAAAGCTTGCGATAGATCGCACATATATGTTATTCCAATGTAATAATAAAGAATGGAATAATGTAAGAATTTCACCATATATGCGGTACTTAGCGTGATAAAGTTATTCCAACATAATAATAAAGAATGGAATAACAACAGATTCACCACCATGCGATGACCAAGATGATAGGTTATTCAACAATGTAATAATAAAGAATGGAATAACAGAAGAATTTCACCATGTATGCGGTACTTCGCATAGATAGGTTATTCCAACATAATAATAAAGAAGGGAATAACAAAAGCTCTCTACATGAATATGAAAGAATAATACTCCTTACGAGTACAACATATAATATCCCTTACCGTAAAAGAAGAGTATTCTGACTGGTAGGGCGAGGATATTCTTGAAGAAAACTTATATTGTTTTTCTACGCTCAAAGCTTTTGAAAACTCTAAAGAAATACGCTCAAGATTATAGAAGAAGAATTCTCTGAATTTCTGGTGTGATTTCAATTCTAACTAAGCATCCTATTTATAGGAGATTTGAAAGGATACTATGCAATAAATTATAATATATTCTATATATATATATTATATTTCAAATCTAATAAAACAAATAACTTTATAAAAGTATTCTGTTTTATATAAAAAGATTTTACTATACAAAATACTATGCATAATAAAATATAATATATTCTATTTATAGTCTAATAAAACAAATAACTTTATAAAAGTATTTTGTTTTATATAAAAAAGATTTTACTATGCAAAACACTATGCAAGCACTATACAACACTATACATAATAAAATATAATATATTCTATTTATAGTCTAATAAAACAGATAACTTCATAAAAGTATTCTGTTTTATATAAAAAGCTTTTCTGTTTTATTACATTAATAATACTAATAAAACAAAATTTATCATCATTATTATAATTCACCATATTAATTGACCAGGTCGTTCCCAAGAAAGAGAGGGCTTTCCAATAAGGATTTCTCCCTATTAACGCGCAATTAGGTGACCAAACCTCTCATTGACAAAACTTCTAGACATCATTAATATTGCGAATAATAATATTAATAACTTTGTCATCTCAATTATTAATTTAATAATATATAATATATTGACAATAATTGAATCAAATAACGTGAGATACTATGCATTAATTCATCAGAGCAATAATTGAACAAAACTGAGTGACTTCTCACGTAAGCATCAATAATCAATCTTGTGTAGCTCTACTATGCAACCGCAGCGTACATCTTGTACTTTTTAACACCGGGTGTTTCAACAGCTAATCTGTAAAACTTCCGCCGTTATTTTCATAAAGTATTTTGTCATTTTCTCAATCCGACAATAATTTCGTTGTGGGTCCACTAATGATTGTCTTAGTTATACGAATATTCCCTGTTAAAACGAATATTCCCCGACCAATCGAATATTATATAACAACTTGCGTACTTTGCAAAATTTATAAATATTACCCATAACTATAACATTATATCAAATTGATTCCATAATATTCAAAAATGATATTTATAGAAAATTCATCTTTATTCATAAACGTTGGGGTCTTACACACTTGCTATCAAATCATAGAATATCTGTTGACCTGGCAAAGATTGAAGCAATTCAAAGCTGGGAGCACCCTAAGTCAGTTACCGAAGTACGTAGATTTCTGGGCTTAGCTGGTTATTATTGGAGATTTGTGGAAGGATTTTCTTGAATCGCTACTCTATTAACTCAGCTGACTCGAAAAGATACAAAATTCTGTTGGAGTGAGGAATGTGAGAAGTGTTTTCAAGAACTCAAGAGGAGACTCATTTCAGCACCTGTTCTAACAATACCATCTGGTTCAGAGGGATATTTCATCTATAGTGATGCTTCAGGCAGTGGTTTAGGACGTGTTCTCATTCAACATGGGAAAGTCATAGCCTATGCCTTGCGACAACTCAAAGAATATGAGAGGAATTATCCTACTCATGATCTAGAGTTGGCAGCTATTATTTTCGTACTTAAAATCTGGAGGCATTACATATATGGGGAGAAAGTGGAGATCTATACAGATCATAAAAGCCTTAAATATTTCTTCACCCAAAAGGAACTCAACATGCGGCAATGACGTTGGCTCGAGCTGTTGAAAGATTATGATCATACTATTCAATACCATCCTGGAAAGGCGAACGTGGTAGCTGACGCATTGAGTAGAAGATCATATGCGGGTACGAGTGCGATATTGTCAACGCAAAGGCCCATTTGGTATGACTTACAAAGGATGGAGATAGAGATAAAGACTCCAGAGACCCACGTGATGATGTCAAATATACTAGTAGTACTGACTTTAATCGATAAAGTTAAAGTTGCTCAAGCTTCGGACCTAGAGCTGATGCGTATGAAGAAGAAAGTGCAAAAATGTGCTATTCCAGAAGCAAGAATTGATGAAGAAGGAATACTTTGAGTCAACTCCAGACTTTGTGTTCCTAACGACCCTGATTTAAAGTATAAAATCACGATGGAGGCGCACAACACACCGTTTGCAATCCATCCTGGGAGTACCAAAATGTATCATAATACTCAACTTACATTTTGGTGGAGCAATATGAAGAGAGAGATAACAAGTTTATCACAAGGTGTTTAACGTGTCAACGTGTCAAGCCGGAACATCAAGTGCCAAAAGGTCCATTGCAACCACTTGAAATTTCAGAATGAAAGTGGGAGCACATTACCATGGATTTTGTTACTGGTCTTCCCAAGGTTTTTAAAGGCATATATGTGATTTGGGTCATTATTGATAGATTGACCAAGTCTGCTCATTTCTTACCTATACGAGAAACTTATTCACTTGAATGTCTTGCTCGTATTTACATAAATGAGATTGTAAGATTGCATGGTATGCCAGTATCCATAGTTCCTGATCGAGACCCAAGATTTACTTCACGATTTTGGGTTAGTTTGCAAAAAGCTATGGGCACAGATTTACAATTTAGTTCGGCATATCATCTTCAAATGGACTGGCAGTTGGAGAGGACTATTCAAACTCTTGAAGATTTATTAAGACTATGTGTCCTTGACTTCAAAGGAAGTTGGGACAAGTTTTTTCCATTTGTGGAATTTTCCTACAACAACATTTATCAAGGCATGGCTCCATTCGAGGCGTTGTATGGACGCAAGTTTCGTTCTCCAGTATGTTGGGACGAGGTGGGTGAAGCAACGTTGTTGGGACCAGAATTGGTACGCATGACAACAAAAAAGATTCAAATGATCCGACTACGTATAAAAACCTCACAAGATTGACAAAAGAGTTATGCTAATCTTCATCGAAAGGACGTGGAATTCAATGTTGGAGATTATGTATTGTTATGGGTTGCTCCATGGAAAGGATTTACGAGATTTGGAAAGAGAGGAAAGCTCAATCATCGATTCATTGGCCCATTCAAAATCCTTGATCGAGTGGGAACTGTGGCTTATAGACTCGCTTTACCACCAAGTATGTCTCGTGTTCATAACGTTTTTCACATATCCATGTTACGTAAATATATGGAAGACTCGAACCACATTATTGAGTTAGAACTGGATGAAATATCAGAAGATTTAACGTATGAAGAGGTACCTATTAAAATCTTGGATAAGAAGGAACATATTCTACGCTCCAAGGTTATACCTCAAGTCAAAGTTTTATGGAGAAACTACGATGTTGAGGAAATGACCTGGGAGTTAGAATCTAAAATAAAATCAAGGTATCTTCACCTCTTCCACATACCAGGTACGTACCCCAATTTCGAGGAAAAAATTTCATAAGAAGGAGAGGTTGTAAGACCCCAACTTTCATAAATAAAGATTATTTTTCTCTAAATATCATTTTGAATATTATGGTGTGGATTTAATATAATGTTATAGTTGTGGGTAATATTTATAATAAATTTTTCAAAGTAAGAAAGTTGTTATAAAATATTCGTTTGGTCGGGGAATATTCGTACGATGGCACAATCATTGGTGGACCCCAAACCAAAGTTATTGTCGGAGTTAGAAAATGACATAGATATCTTTTTATAAAAATAACGGTGAAAGTTTTACCGTTAACAGTTGAAATACCCGATGATAAAAGTATAGTAATACGCGTGGTTGCATAGTAGCACACAGTATTAATTATTGATGCTTACGTGAGAAGTCATTCAGTTATACTCAATTATTGCTACAGTAATTGCTGTATAGTATCTCACGTTATTGATTTAATTATTGTCACAGTATCATCTGCACAATATTTTATATTATTAAATCAATAGTTGAGACGATAAAGTTATTCATATTATTATTTGCATTAATGACGATGTATAGAAAGTTCTGTCGAGGAAAGGAGTTTGGTCACCTAATTGCGCGCCAATAAGGAGAAGTCCTTATCAGAAAGCCCCCTTTTTCCTGGGAATGATCTGGTTGTCAATATTGTGAGTTATAATATTAATGATGAATAATTGTTGAAAGATTAAAAAATGTGTTGATTGAAGATAAAATGATTTGTGATAAATATATATTCAATCTTTGATATAAATAGAAGTATGTTATGAGACATTTGTTGTAAGTTTGGTTTATTATATGGGGCCCATATGACATCATCTAAGAGTCACTTTCGCCAATGGTACTTGCCTTTACCAGACGTCGAACCAATTGTCATTTCACATTACAAGCGTCAAACCAATTGTTGTTTCACATTACAGGCGTAAAACCACTTGTTGTTTGACATTACAGGCGTCAAACCACTTTTCTTTTCACATCACCAGTCGTCAAGCCACTTGCCTTTTCACATTGCAAGGGCTATGCTAGAAATCTTCTATGAATAGAAGCTTATTTCTTCTTTCATTATCACCAATTCACTATGACTCATAAAAGAATTCTATTGAGAGAGAATCAGAGAGAAAGAAGAAGAGTATTATGTTACTACACTATTGCAGTATCCAATCTCCTACTAAGGTAAGGGGTATTATTTCTTTCGTATTTGTAAGTGATATTATTCTTGTTCAATATTCGTAAGAAATAATATTTTCTTCCATACTCTGTAGTATGTAAGTAATATTATTTCGTTTCATATTCCTAATTCTACACTTATGTTGATAAGTATTTCTTCTATACTCCATGAAATTAGTAGAATATCCATGATATTTGCGCTTCATCCAGTATCTTTTCAGGAAAATATTATCCTGAGCATTCTTGATAATTTTTAATCTTTTCATGTTGGGGTACTATACACGGGTTACTATTCCTGAAGTACTATTCACGGGGTACTATTCACTCGAGTACTATTCACTCAGGGTACTATTCATGATAAAAAATTAATTTTTTTTCCAGTCCAAATCATTTTTGTTACAATATTATTCTTGAATTTTACTCCACAAAGCAGTATCTTGTTGACAATTTGGACATTATTGAATTCTAGATGAATTGAATTATAAATCTTTAAAATTTATCATTTTCTTTCATTTAATTGAATTCTTATATCATTGTCATCATCCTCATGCTTATATTGTGATGAAAGTCATCATTGGTCGTAGTGCATAGATGGACAAATGGACTGTTGATTGGTGTGATTATGACCATGGATTATTCAGTATAATCATGACTCATAATGTTACAAATGATGTGGTAAAAGACACCATTGGCCCGTAGTGCATTGATGGACAGTTGTTGGCATGATCATGACCATTAGTGAAAACACGAATATCCTTGACCCGTAGTGCATGAATAATTCGTGGTCGTGATACTAATGAATATCGTCAGCCTGTAGTGCAGGGATGATTCGATGATGTGGTTTATTTATTTAGCTGAGTCTCAGTGATAAAATTGATAATAAACTTTTAAATCATAGAAGATAGTAGATATCATGCTTTACTTGACTCTTCTAATGGATAGCTTGTTCCGCTGCAGTTAAACTTGATGTTTATTATATTTTATTAGTTTAACACTGTTGAAGGCTAACGATAGTTTATTTTGCATTATCTTAGTCATAATATTTCTTACTGGGCTAGTTGAGCTCACCCTTTTGCTTTCATTGTTCTCTTCAGGAAATGAGAACGTAGTCGGGACTAGTCGGGGAATAGAGTGACAGTCCGTGATGGTTGTTTTAGTAGTCCTCACTATTTAGTGTGATAATAAATATAATGAGGACTCCTTTTTGAGTTTGAATACTATCTATTAGACAATATTCGTGTAAAAATTCTCAGCTACACTTTGTCGTATTGTATAAATGAAGTTTGTATTTGTATTTGTATTCTGTACCATGTATTTGGCGACTCAGAATGGGTGATGTATACCTATTTTAGGGGCGTCACAGCTACATCTTGTTAAATTGAACTTTAATACAAAAGTCAAACCCTTTGTATATAGGTGTGAACGAGGCATAGCACTACTTCCAAACAACTGCACAAAGACCTAATTCACACACATACACACATTCACAGATAAAAGTTTAATGAAAAGGGGCAGTAACCGTGTTATCACAGAAGTTGGGGGGTGCCTAACACCTTCCCTCCGCTTAATCAAGCCCCAGACCCTAACGAATTTTGGTTTCTCAGACCAGTTAAACATTGTCAAATACACGGGTCTTTGTGAAAACTTTTTCTCGGTTGAGTTGGTGCAACTATTTAAAAATACCAACTGGCGACTCTCAAAGTCAAATCGTCAACATATACATGTCGGACATTTTCAAACTTGTTTTTTCAAACAAAACTCACCTAACATTAGAACACCAAAAAACAAGAACAGAAAGGGACAAATAAAAATCCCGACGTCGACATGCTCAATAAAAGAAAGGATCACTATACAACCTCAAACTACCAACTTAGTTTAAAGGAAAACTACAACAACATGGTATATTACCTTTTTCTGAATTAGAACTAACCAACTAACTCTTCATTGGCCACAATTAAAATATACTCAAAAAATTATAATAAACCCTTGCAATAATATAATAGCCCAAAATAGGGTCTAATAAAGTCATAGCATGACACAAAAAGATAGGAGCCATGACATGGCATAAAAGATAAATACACATCTATTCATAACTACTAAAGCCATAACATATATAGAAATAAGAATAAAAAAACTAATAAACCATGGCTGCAGTTAATATAATACTATACAACCCAAAATACTAATAAAGAAGGAACAATAACGTACTAATGGCATCCTAATACATCATGGCATAAGAATAGAAAGCTGATAGAAAGGAAAGATGATAAGATAATAAAAATCCCCCAAACTTGAAATGGACAATGCCCTCATTGGCTAGCATGTATGTGTCTATATGAGAGGGCTTCCTTGAAGGTGAGATAACTCGGTATCGATGTCGTCGCCATCGTCATTCGTAGTAGGAGATGGTGGAGGATACGGAGGAGATTCTAGAGGCTGAGGAAACTAGAATGGCATAAAATCTGCCTCGACCCCACCATATGATGCGTAAATATTTGCCACAGTGGTGGCAAACTCAACTTGGTACTACATCATCAATTTCTGCCTCTGAGTAACCACTGCAATATGCCATGAATGACTCTTCGATCTTTGAGCTTCTAAATCCTCCTTCTGGTGCAGCAGAGTCAGAGATGCTAGAATGTCTGCAACTAACCCAACTGGAAGATCTTGCTACTTTTGAGTGGAAGTCTCGGCTTCTGAAGATGGAGGCTCGATGGCAGGGAGGTAGCCCTCACCTCGGACATGAGAATCTGTCCCATCCCAGACACTAAATTATGAAATAACAACATGATCTATAACCGACATAGGTGATTGGGTGATCTCATTAGCTCGCCACTTTACGTTTGTCTGTTTCATAGCCTAGTGAGTAGCGATGGATGTGAGAGTCCCCCAGATGAACTTCCCTCGATGGCTCTAAGAATAAATTCTTGTATGAGAGATCCCACATTGACCTTAAGCCCAATAACAATAGCGAATAGCAGGATGGCTCACTCTTGTGTGACATCGCTAAGGTGGCGGGTTGGCATACTACTTTAATAGATGAAGTTGTACCGCACCTTACCATAGCAACTGAGCGTGTGTTGTGGAAAGATTCTCTTTTTAGCCATATACTCGTTTGTCTTCCACACAGTGCTCGGCTTGCAAAATCATTTGATGAGATCATCGAGATCATAGCTTCGAATGTCGTTCTCCAAGTAATCTTTGTCATAGTTAGGTATTTGGAAAAAAACATTGAGTGTAGCACTGTCATAGGCCATTGGTTGACCTCAAATTTTAACTACGGTCACACCTTCAACACTGCATTTGCATAAAACTCGCGGACTAAAGAGATAATGGCATTTTCGAGTTGTTATGTGAAGTGAACCCATTTCTGGTCAGTAAAATCGACCACATTAATTCATCCTTCTTCGGATCAGGTCGCAGGCCTATTTCAGGCAACAACTTTTATTGGTTAAAATATGGTCGTACTTTTCCCATGCCTCGACGCTTATAAACTTTGTGTGGTCCCATTATGTTGCCTCTTGGGAGAAAGTTTAGCTGGTGCACTGGCATTTGGAAGCCATGTCAGAGCCTTAGAAACTTGTCTACTGAGAATTCCCAATACAAGCCCAAAAATAAGCCAAACTGAGCGAAAACCAAACCAACTCTTACTGAGGCAATTTGACAAACACGTGGTATGCACTGCCTCAAACTATGGCTGACAACCTTTGTTTTATTTGGTACAAATCCAAAAATTTCCAATAACTCACAGCAATCTAAAGCAATTGATAAAGTAAACCCAAATAATTTCAAAACCAACGTAGAAGAAACATTATGCTCAAGACCTAGCTGAAAGTAGTATGCATACAAGCCAATCATGTATGATGATAAAGCATATACTTTATAATCAATCTTATTTATTTATTATTAAATGAATTATTTATCAAAGATATTTAATTATCTACATGGTTCTATTTTAATAATATGTGATAAACTCACAGTTTTAAGCAATGCTTTTAGAATCATGATGAGATCATGCTAATGAGATCTAAATTCTTAGATAGCTTAAAACTAAAATGTTCTCAATCAATGGATTATTAAAAGGGGGATTAGTGAATCTGGATAGAATTGCTCAGTGGATGAGAATGATTGATCTCATGATCATTTGTGTGGAGACACTAAAGCAAGTATGTAGGTACTTATTGGAGAATAAGTTCACTGAACGTGACTTGCTAAGGAATACCTAAGGGAGTTTTACATGCCTGTCAATAGGAATTCCTGTAGTGATAGTAGTACAAATAATCCTTAGACTTGAGATCACCATAATATCTTATTTATAATGAATTACATTTTAACTTATTCCTTAAGACCCATAGGTATATCAAAGGGTATGCTTGGGTGTAATAAGTTATATATGGAGATAATGAATGATCAATAAATAATCTACCACTTTTAGTAAAAGAAGAGAAATGTCCTATGTAATTCATTAAATGATAACCCAAGAATCCTTGGCTAAGGTGAAATGAAATTAGATAGTAGTTTCTAATTTGCATTTATTCGGAGTTGTGCATTTGGGAATCGAAATTGATATAATTAAATAAAATAAGACTTGACAGTAATTTTATGTCTTATATTTAATTGGGACATTGTATTGTAGAAGAATTGAATTGTATTGTAATTATTTATTCAAAGGTTCTTTTATGATTAATGTTGAAATCTATATTATCTGGAAAGTCGTTGATCACCGAGGAGACTTATCCTTATTGTAGAAAAAATAATATTTATTTAAATAAATTAATAGTTTAATTTTTCATCTCGCAGCAGTCTACTCAAGTGATCCGCCCCTTTTATATCCTTGATCTCCAAGTCAAATTTTTGCAAGAGCAGAATCCATCTGATAATCCTAGGTTTAGAATCCTTCTTGGTTAACAAATACTTGAGAGCAACATGGTCAGAATAAACTATAACTTTAGTACCAAGCAAATATGATCAAAATTTATCTAAAGCAAAAACCATAGATAAAAGTTCTTTTTCAGTTGTGGAATAGTTTATCTGCACCTCATTCAAAGTTTGAGAAGCATAGTAAATGGCACGAATAGCCTTATCAATCCTTTATCCCAAAATAGTCCCCACTGCATAGTTTCTTGCATCACACATGATTTTAAATGGAAACTCCTAATTTGGTGGTTGAATTACAGGAGCGAAAGTCAACAATTTCTTCAAAGTATCAAAAGCCTTCTTGCATTCATCATCAAATTGAAAGTCCACATCCTTTTGTAGTAACTTACACAAAGGTAATGCAATCTTCAAGAAATCCTTGATAAACCTTCGATATAATCTTATATGACCAAGGAAAGACCGGATCTCCATTACGCTGACGGGGTAAGGTAAATCAGAAATAACATCTATCATAAATTTATGAACTTCAAGACTTTTAGATGACACAAGATGACCACGTACTATTCCATGTTCTACCATAAAATAATAATTTTCCCAATTTAGAACAAGATTAGTTTCCATGCATCTTTCTAAAACAAAACTCAAATTATCTAAGCATGCATCCAAAGAATCACCATGTATTGTGAAATCATCCATAAAGACCTCGATGTAGGTTTCTAAAAGATCAAAAATGATACTCACCATGTATCGCTAAAAAGTACCTGGGGCATTACAAAGTCCGAAGGACATCCGACGATATGCAAATGTGCTAAAGGGATAAGTGAATGTGATATTTTCTTGGTCCTCGGGTACAATCACAATCTAGTTATATCCTAAAAAACCATCTAGAAAGTAGTAATAAGTATGCCCAACTAATATTTCTAACATTTAATCAATAAAAGGGAGAGGAAAGTGATCTTTTCTACTTACATCATTAAGTTTCCAATAGAAATACACACTCTCCACCCTGTTTGAATTCATGTGGGCACCACTCATTATTGTCATTCTCGACAACTATGATTCCGAACTTCTTTGGAACAACCTACACTGGACTTACCCATTGACTATCGGAGGTGGGATAAATGATACCGACATCAAGCAATTTGAGCACCTTCTTCTTCACTACCTCTATCATGTATGGATTTAATCTCCTTTGTGCATCTCTCGTGGGATTAGCTCCATCTTCAAATAGTATCTGATGCATGCACATAACAGGACTAATTCCTTTGATATCCTCTATCGTCCAACCAAACACTGTGACATGGTCCCTTACAAATCTTAGCAACTTTTCTTCCTGCAATTTGGTTAGATGACTAGCAATAATTACAGGCAAATTATCATTAGATCCCAAATATGCATATTTCAAATGAGCAGGTAATTGTTTCAATTCTAGAGTTGGAGCTTGTACAACAGATGGTAATAACTTTCGATGAGAGGGATGTTCACTTCTACTTTTCTAAAAGTTTCCATAATTTCTTTTTCTTGTTCATTTTTATTTAAAGTTTTAGAATTTCTGGGAGGAAAGGGTAGAGGAACATTTTTAAGTTGACAAGGAGGGTTAAATTGTACCTTGGATAATTCAGTTTCCTCCTTAGTTATTTCCTTCTCGTACTCAACTGTGGCTGGGGGTATATCCATTTATTTTCCACTCCGTAAAGTTATGGCACTTGCATTCTCCTTTGGATTGACAATAGTTTGAGACGGTTACTTCCCTATCCCTTGAGAGTCTAATCGACCAACTGTAATCGCAAGATGACTCATTTGATTTTCTAAACTGTGAATGGAAGATTGTGTCTGAGTCATGATTGCTTTGAGCATCTCTTCAAGGGATGGTACATAAGTGGTTGGAGCTGCTGGTTTGGGTTGGTACTGTGGTTGAGTAAGCTAAAAACCTTGATGTTTGTTTGGGTAAAAACCTTGCAGTGGTGGTCTAGCACCCCCGTAACTCAAATTAGGATGATCCCTCCATCCTAGATTGTAAGTATTGGATTAAGGATCATAATTTCTCTATGGTTGTGCTTGATAATTTCCCATGGCATTGGCTTATTGGGTGGTCTCATCTTCTTATAATGTTGGGCACGAATCAGTAACATACCTTGCCATTAAGCATATTCCGCAAGTATTTTCAACCGCCAAGTTTCCTGTTGTTAATTATTGCTCATCAACAGTTAAGTCAGAAATCTGTTACACCAATTCACTCGTGCTTACCTCACTTACCCTTTGTGGAGCATGATCATTCCTTGTTCCATTTTGTTGTGAGTTAGCAGTCATGTTTGTAATTAGATTTCTTGCAGCTTCCGGTGTCTTGTCTACTAATGCTCCTCCACTAGCCACATCGATCATACTTCTTTCCATTGGTATCAGTCCCTCGTAGAAGTATTGAATTAAATGTTGCTCATCGATTTGGTGGGATGGACAACTAGAGAATAGTTTCTTGAACCTCTCCTAGTACTCATACAGTGTTTCTCCATTGAGCTATCAGATCCCTCATATCTCCTTCCATATGTTGGCTACTCTTGAAGCAGGAAAATAATTTAACAAGAACAACCCCTTCATGTCACTCCATGAATGTTTGGATCCGTAGGGAAGATAATACAACCAATCCTTTGCCAAATCTTGTAAGGAGAATGGGAAGGCTCTTAACATGATTTTCTCCTCTGAAATTCCGTGTGGTTTCATGGTAGAGCACACCACATTGAACTCCTTCAAATGCTTGTATGGATCTTCACATTTAAGACCAAAAAAAGTAGGAAGAAGATGAATTGGTTGGATTTAAGTTCAAATGCATCATTTAAAATAGGATATTCAATGCACAAAGGTTGGTGAGTGAGACTAGGAGTAGCCAATTAATTCAATGTCCGGTTATTGTTTGGCTTCGTCAACTCTTCTTTGTCTGATTCGGTGGATGATTTTTCGGAAAGTAACTCCAAAGCTATGTTGAGGCCTGATGATGATGCAAAAGCCTCGTCTAAATCTGCAGTAGACAATTGGACTTTAGGATTTTGTTTACTTAGCCTCTTTATAGTTTTCTCAATCTCTGGATCAAAATCTATTGTAGGCCTGAGAAGATCAAGTCATTAAACAAAAATAAAAACAAATAATAGAATAAAAACAAAATGTTTCTTAGGACACGCCAAGCATCCTTTTAGATCTATCTCTATAGATCTTTATCCCCAAACTATAGGATGTTTCTCCCAAGTCCTTCAAGGAAAAGTGTTTAGATAATCAGATTTTGATCGATTGTAGCATAGTAATATCATTCCCTATCAGTAATATATCATCAACATGTAATACAAGGAATAAAAGAGCACTCCCATTAACCTTCTTGTACACACATGGTTCATCCTCATTTTTGATAAAATCAAACTCTTTGATTGTCTCATCAAAATGGATGGTCCACCTACGATAAGCTTGCTTCAATCCATAAATGGATCGTTGCAGCTTATAGACTTGATTTATTCCAATCGTTGAAACAAATCCCTCTAGTTATATCATCTACACATCCTCCTCAAGTTTCCCAATGAGGAAGGCCATTTTCATGTCCATTTACTAGATCTCGTAGTCATAATAAGTTGCAATCGCAAGCAAAATCCGAATGGACTTGAGCGTAGCTACTGGTGAGAAGGTTTATCATAGTTAACTCATTGTCTTTGTTTGAAACCTTTTGCAACCAGTCGGGCTTTATAGGTCTCTATCTTGTCGTTCGTGTTGATCGATTTCGCGATCAATAAAACACACGCAAGTATACACAGTCTAACAAGTAATATATATTAAGTAGAGTGCCGAACCCACGAGTAATTATTACTAATATTTACAAAGTACCGACTTTATATCGCTTCAGTCTTATTTAAATAGTTAAATAAAAGATAACTAATTAAACTACGTAATTCAAATTAACAAAGCAATTGAATGGCTAATGACTGGTATCTAAGGCACTACAAGCTAAGATCATAACTTCCTTTGTACCCTATATTATGCAGAATACTCAATAATAGTGCATAGGTCAATTTACGACATTAAAATTTGTTCATCTCAGTCTTACATCACAAGTCCGTACCACAACAATATGGTTTGGATTACTTTCAAAGAAATACTACGATTTCAATAATTAATAACAATACTAATCAAGCCGAAACCAATGACATAGATCTTCCAATAACAATTCAGTTCATAATAAATAGAACATTTCATGCTTTAACAAATATTAGTCTTGCTAAAACAATTAGCTGAGACATAATTTATAAATAGTTCAAATAATAGAACAAGAATCAATTGCACTACGTGCGAATTACAACAATCATTATAGATGTGAATAACTATCAATAATTACTCACTACCATGCTTGAAAAATAGTAACTCAAGTTGAGTTAGGAACTTGCCTGATTCATTGACTACTGCTACGCAATTTAAGTTAACTTCTTTTGTAAGACCTATCATTGAAAAAATCGATCTCTTAATTAGCATCACATATCTTACTCATAGCAATTTAACATGAAATCACATAACCAATCATTAGTGAGTACACTATACTATCTTAGACTTAACACTTACTCGTTCATTTATAAGTTCGTAATATAACTTGAAAAACTAATTATGAACTCAATAGACTTAATATATCATTTCAGTTTCTATTTCAGCAATCTAAAACAAAACTGACATCTCTTCTGACATTTCGATTTCTCATTTCAGTAACCTTAAATGTTCATTTCAAGAAGCTGAAATACACTATTCACAAAAATATGAATTCAACTTATTATTTTTTTAATCTTTTGGCCAATCATATATACATATATTCCATACACAAAACGTATTTTTCTGGATTTTTCAACTCCCTTAAGTATTTTTCAAAAATAAATTTCTAGTTAATTCCTTAAGAAATTAGCTACCTCGTGCTTAACTCCAGAAATTCTCAACTCTTGACGGGATCTTACAGGTGTTAACGTGAGCTTACAGTTTAAATTTCAAGGCCATCGGAGTTATACAACTCCGGTTACAGTGATTTCCGTTGGGAAAACGCAAAAATTGAAATAGTCGTAACTCGCTCATTTTAAGTTGAAATGAACTCATTTTTGGACAAATCCTACTTTATCCCATATATTTTCATCCCCCAAAAGGCCGGATTTTATTTCATTAAATAAGTGGCCGAAACATCCCTTCTAATTTCTTGGCAGCAACTTTTTAAGCATTTCCAGATTTTTCATCCTTTACTAAAATCATTCCACACGAAAATCTGTAAATCCTTTTTAAGTGATTCCACTTGGATATATTAGAAGACTCATATATCTAACTCCAGAAATTGACCACACTCAAAAATGCAAAGTACAATGAGAGATAAAGTCATTTCCATATCATACTTGTATTTCTCAAAAATCTGTTTTCAACCTTTGGTGTCTTTTAAGAAAACTTCTATATTTTCACATAAAATCAACATAGCTCAACATAATACTTAAAATAACTCATATAATCATGGATCTAACATGATCCATGGTTTAATTCACTAAATAATCAACAATCATAAGATCAAACACAACAAAAGTTTAGAAAAATTTATTTTCTAACTTTTGAAAAATCTAACTCGTATTTCTTAGTTTAGATTCAACTTTTGATCTACAAAAGAGTTGGATCTAAACATGAAACACCTTTAAACATATGAATCTTAGGTTTTTATCTTCAAGATCAAAACTTCATACTATCAAAAATCAAATCAAAATAAAAAAAAAACTTAATCTATATACAAATAGAAATCCTTATACCTTCTCTTGATTCCTCTTCTTCTTATTTCTGATATTTAGATTATGGAACTTGGAGACTTACAAAACTCTCCCTCTCTCTCTTCTTCTCTCTTGTCTGAAATCTCTCTTTGCTATCTCTCTCTCTCTTACTTTGTTTTGCTAGCTAACTTAGGAAATAAAATGAAAGAGAAAAGAGTAAGGTTTTGTTTTGATTAATATATATATATATATATATATATATATATATATATATATGACATATATCTATACATTATCACCACATCCTTGCCTTCTCTCATCATATAAGTTGTTTCTTGCAAGATTAACTAAATGTGTTGTTTCCATTAAATGGATGACACCTAAACAAAGTTGTTCACCCACTAAAGTAAGATAATCATTACATACCTCCCCCCCTTTTCTCTCCTCTTCAACTTCTGGCCATGTGGCCTTTCTTTTGCCAAAAATTTGTTTCCTTTTATGCTTTATTTAACTTGCTTAATGTCCAACATGTCCCCTCCCACTTGGGCTAAAAGTTAGGTCACTCTTTTAATTCTTTGGGCTAACAATAAATAATCTATTGGACTTAAAATTTAATTCTTTGGGCCATGTAACTCAACATAGTCCAATACTTTTAATTTACATGATAACCTTACATATTTAATTAGGGTTTCTTTACACACATTGTAAGTTTATTTCTTACTCATATATCTTTAATTTCATAACCCAATTAGGCTTGCTATTCTTAGGTTATAAAATTAATTAATTGAGATATATAAAATGAATCTCTAAGGATTAGTATATGTTTTTAAATACTATCATTCTCTTAAATTATAACCCATTAGGTTATTTAATTATCATACCTAATATATGTATTAGGTTACATAACTTTATTCTTCATCTCTTTACAAAATAAATGTACACACATTATATAATACATATTTACTCAATCACGTACATAATTCACATATGTCCTAGCATATTTCCTCTAGTTTATTAACTTATTAGCCCAAATTGACTTAATAAGTTATAAACACATGAATACTCATATCAATAATCAATTACTTAAGGATTGTAAATCCTTTTTATTTAATAATTAAGGCTAACATTTAAGCTATGTTAATTTCTTACATAACTTTCATTACTCTTCCTTGAAAATGATTAAGTATACTTCTTGGTTAATAAATTAACTATCTAGCTTAATTATCATATACACTTATATGAGAAAATTTTTATAATTTTGTTTTTAATTATGTGAAATTCTGGGTTCTCACATTTTCCCCTCCTTGTAAGGATTCCATCATCGGAATCACCGCTTTCTTACTCTCTAATATCTTTTAAAGTTGTATCATCAATTCATTTATATCAACACAATATTAATTTGTGTTTCATATACTAACTTGTGACTTGGGATCTATAAAAGAAAACCATTCACAGCTATATCTACCCAATATTTCTCACGTAATTTATTTACCCAACTAAATCATTACCTGTCACCACCTCCTGGGCAGTTACTGCATCTTGCAACGTCATGTTGAACGTGCACACTGTCATTCTTCCCGGCTGAGCATGTCCTTTGATCGCCAGTGTTCCACTGCTATTTCCTCTATTGTTGTTTCCTTTTTTTGCATTCTTCTTTGGACAGTTACGAATTTGATGTTTTAGCGATCCACATGAAAAACAACTTGGTATCTTCTTTGGAGTTGGACAATTTGGAGAGATGTGTCCCTCTTGTCCACATTTAAATTCTATATATTTGGAATGGAAATCCTAATTAAATATTAAGGGTGAGATAAAATAGAAATGATTGGACTAGGTATATATTACATGTCCCAAAGGATTAATTGAAAGCCCAAAAGATTAAGAAAGTGGCCCAATTTTTAAAACTAATTAAAGAAGGGCATATTGGACAATTATTATATTAGAATAATAATAATAATATGTGGCAATAAGAAGGCCTTTTGTGCCGAAATAAAAAAAAAAGAGAAGAGAAGATCGACAATTAGAGAAAGAAGAGAGAGGAAAGGATAAGGAAAGAGAAAGAAGAAAGAGAAAGAAAGAAATGGGTGAAAGAGAAGAACGAGAGAAGAGGGAGGGAAAAAGAAGGGAGATCGGAAACCCTTGAAGGGAAAAAGATGGAGAAGATCCTCCATAGAAGAAGAAGAAGAAGAAGAAGGATGAAGGAAGAAGGAAGAAGAAGAAAGGTATAAAATTTCTTTTTCTAAGCTTTACTTTCTTCATTTATTTTTGGTATTTGATGAAAGGGGGTTTTTGATTTGGATGTAAAAAACCCTTTGATATATGTGTTTTTCATGGATTCTAGTATGGATCTACCCATATTGGGTATTGATTTGGTTGAAATCCAAAATAAAAAGTTTCTAGTTTTAAAATCCAAAATTTCTATTTACTTTTCAAATCCACAGTTTTAATTCTATAACTCCTTTTTACGATCCGTCAAAGAGGGGTGCTAGATATATGTGTTTACTAGTTAACCCAAGTGGTAGCACTCAAAAATATTGAGTCTTCATAGTGTAGTGACTGATTAAGCCAAAACAGTCCTGATTTTCTAACAAAAATACAAACTATTTTGGGGTAGTCTGAAATGGGTGTAATTTCGTCCACTTTTTGTACTTTAAAAATTTTGGAAAAATTTGTAGTGTTAATATCAGAAGTTATGCAGGTTGTGTAAAAATTTGAGAATTTGTGGCCATACGGTTTGAGAGTTATGGATTTTACGGTGAAGGGCTATTTGTATGAAGCCACATGAATAACTTTCTGTGTATAAGTCCAAATATTACAAAATATTTACTGGAAGTACATGTGTATAACATGAACATACTGTATAAATTTCAGAATTTGTGGAGTTAATTTGGATTTATGAAAAATCTGAGAAGATTTGGCTATTATGGACTATTTAAATATAGTAAATGGATTTTAAAAATTCCGGGAAAAATATATGTTCAATATTGAACTATATTCTGTCAAATCACTGAAAAGAAATATTTTTGGAACCAATTTGGTATTTTTCATCTAAATGATGATAAATAGATAAATGGATTTAATTAAATATATGATGTCTTAAAATATGAAAAATACGATTTATGACTTGAGACCCTTGAGCATGGCTTATGCAGATTTTTTGGTGAAGTTTTGGGTCGGGTGTGAAGTGTTGTGATGTTTATGGCATTTTAGAATGTTTAATGAGTTAATTAAGGAAAGGAAAACAATTGAACTAAATTGTTTATTAATGTGATTAATGACTTAAATTATTGTTATATGGCTAATAATGTAAAACCCCAACTTTTTGAATAAAGATGAATTTTTTATAAATATTAATTTTGAATATTATGGAGTAAAATTGATATAATAGTTGTGGGTAATATTTATAAATTTTGCAAAGTACGTAAGTTGTTATATAATATTCGATTGGTCAGGGAATATTCGCTTTTAACAGGAATATTAGTACAACGACACAATCATTGGTGGACCCTTATTAACGGAATTATTGTTTGATTGAGAAAACGACAAAAATACTTTATGAAATTAACTATGGAAGTTTTACTGTTAACTATCAAACACACAGTGTTAAAACTACGATGTCTGGCGTGGTCGCATAAGTAGCAATACCAGTATTGATTATTGATTCTTACGTGATAAGTCACTCGCTTTTGTTGGTATTATTAATGTAATAATACAAAAATCTTTTATATAAAAAAATACTTTTATAAAGTTATTCTATAAATAGAATATATTATATTCTATTATGCATAGTGTTGCATAATTATACCGTAGTATTTTGCATAGTAAAATCTTTTTATATAAAATGAATAATTTTATAAAGCTATCTATTTTATTAGACAATAATTAGAATATATTATATTTTATTATGCATACTTTGTTTTGCATAAGGCTCTGCATAGTGTTTGCATAGTAAAATCTTTTATAAAGTTATTCGTTTTATTAGATTATAAATAGAATATATTATATTTTATTTTGCTTTAAATATGGACCGTCGATTAAAGTAAATCAATCTCGATAGCTCATGAGTTAGTTACTATGCATTCCATTTTTCTATAAATAGAAGCTCATTCATTCATTATTTTCTTACGAATTCACCTTGAAACTCTAGAGAGATAAACTATAGAGAGAAAGAAGAAAGTATTCGCTACTTCACTACTTATATATCCAAACTTTTCTTCTTAAGGTAGGGAATATTATTTGTTGTACTTTCGTAAGGGTGTTATTCTTTCTTATTCATGAAGAGAACTCTGTTGTTATTCCATTGCTTATTATTCTCCGTTGAATAACTCAGATACTGCGGTTTACCTATACTTGGTGACATTCTTCTATTATTCTCATTGGAACATCCTGTTTGTGTGTTTTACACCGACACGTTCCGCTCTTTATTATTATTTTGTTGGAACATCTTGTGCGTGTTTTTTACGGACTGGGTTCCGCTTTTTATTATTCTCTGTTGGAACATCCTGCTTGGTTGCAAATTTTGCTGACTGGTTCCGTTATTATTATTCTGTTGGAATAACTCATCATGCGCGCAGTACCGCATGCATGGTGATTTCTTTTGTTATTCCATTCTTTATTATACTCGGTTGGTTAAAGTTTTGACTTCTATACTTCATGAAATTAGTAGAATATCCTTGATATTTGTGCTTCATCCAAAGATCTTTTCATGGAAATATTCTTCCGATCATTCTTGAATTTTACTCTACAAAACAAAGATCATGTTGACAATTTGGACATTAATAATTCCTGGATAAAATAATTCTTGAACTTGTTTTATTGAATTCTTATATCATTGTCATCATCCTCATGTTTATATTTTGTTGAAAGTCATTTGTGGCCTGTAGTGCATAGATGGACTTGGTATGATTATGACCAGGGATTATTCGGTGTAATCATGACCATAATGTTACAAATGATGTGGTAAAAGTTCTCATTGGCCCGTAGTGCATTAATGAATACACAAATATTCTTGGCCCGTAGTGCATGGATAATTGTGGTCGTGATACTAAAGAATATCCTCGGCAGTAGTGCGTAAGTGATTCGATGATGTGGAATATTTATTAAAATTTGAGTCTCAAATGATAATAAAGATGAAAAAACCTTTTAAATAATAAAAGATAGTATATTTAATTTTCTATTTGACTCTTTTAATGGAATGCTTGTTCCGCTGCAGTTAAACTTGATGTCTATTATATTTTATCAGTTTAACATTGTTGGAGACTAATGATAATTTATTCTGCTTTATCTTAGTCATAATATTTCTTACTGGGCTAGTTGAGCTCACCCTTTCTTTCACTGTTCTCTTCAGGAAATGAGAATATAATTGGGACGAGTCGGGGAACGGAGTGATTGTCCAGAGGATAGCATTAATAGTTCTCACTATTCTGTGAAATAGTGTGATAATAATTATAATGAGGACTCCTTTTGAGTTTGTATAATCTCTAGTAGATAATATTTGTATTCAAACTCACAGTTTATGTTTGTCGTATTGTACACGACAGTTGTATTAGTAAGTTGTATTTGAATTCTGTACCATGTATCTGACGACCCAAGATGGGTGATGTATACCTAATTTTGGGGGCGTCACAAATAATATTGGATTTAGATATTATTAGTAGTATTTGACTGGAATGTTATTAAAAGGTTAATAACCTTAGCGTAAAATATTATTACATAATTAATAATATTCGACAAGAGATTAAAATAGGAGATTTATGTTATTTTTCAATATAATTGTTGAATTTGGTATTCAATGAACTATATTATTCTTGTAATACACTAAAATGAGAATTCAGGGTGCTGGATTGGATTTTTGATTTGCTGAAATGGTTTCAGTCTACTGAAATATTTTGTGGTATCTTCAAATAGTAATTTCGAGATTTGAAATGTAATCCGATTCTTCGAAATGATATTTCGAGTTCTTCGAAGGTTATCTAACTTACTAAGATAACATATAAAGGGAAAACTTATAAGTATAAGTTATAAGTGATGAAAAGATTATCAAAGTATAATGATAATACTAAGACTAAGGCGTAATGTCTAATACTTAACTTTGTGAGTGAAGGTTAGACAAGTTAATATAAGATGATGATATTATAAGTAAGTAAATGAATATGGTGTTAAGATTATCTAATATTTGACTATGTGATTAAGTGTTAGATAGTATTATGAAATAAGATATGATATGTTAATTGAAAGATCAATCTTATACCTGATAGGTCTTTTTAATAAAGAGAATAAATTAATTTGCGTAGCAGTAATCGACTATGCAGGCAAGTTTCCTTAACTCAAACTCGGGTTATATTTCAATGTATGTTAGTGAATGATTATTGATGATTATTCATGTCTAAACTGATTATTGATTCGTACTTAGTGCATGTTGCATATGTTCATCAGGTATGAAAGGCTGATCACCTTCATTACCATAAGGTTCAGTTAAATTGTTCATGGTCATTGTTGACCTTCAAACATTATTGATTCAGTCATTTAATTATTGACATCTTGATTCATGTTCCTTCACAATTATTAAATTGTTGAAAACTTGAAAGCTTATTATTTTTTCAATCATGATATTTCTTTATTAAATTTAAACTTGTTGGGCAAAGTAGTTGCTCACCCTTGTTATATCATGATAATAAATTTCAGATAAAGGCGAAGGCTTGAAGAAGGACAAAGACAAAAGAAAAATACAGTAATAGATTGTTATAAGAATAACTATTTAGTTATCTTATTGTAAACCTTTGTAATTTTGAAGGTATGTATTAAGTTAAGGTTAATAAACTTGGGAAAATATTATAGAATTATGTAAAATAAACAATATATGTTTATTTGTTCCGCATTAGATGATAGAATATGTATGATGATGAAGTATTGTAACATACCAAGTCTGTGGTTCTTGGGACCCAGATTTGGGGACGTTACAGAACTCTTGGATTCTCTATGTGGCGCAACGTGAAAGTGACTTGTGAAAGGCAAGCAGCCTATAAGTACACCCATGGTTGGTCGCAGGTGTACATGTGGCTACCCTATGTGGGTTGCACCCCTCTGGCTCGGTCCACTCTAAGTTGAAAAGGAGGTCTCGAAAGCTGAAAAATTCAAATCAGGGAAAAAGATGCTACACGATTGAGCGAAAAAGCCTGAAATCCTTGTTTTCAAAGACCAAACTGCGGGTCTACAGATAACTCATTGTTATTCGCCCAGACACAGGGTTCACAACACCAATGATCACATCTATTGCAAACTATACTGGGCAATACTTCACAAGGGTCCGATGCCGTCGGTTCAGGGTCGCAACTCAAAAGAACCTCTCCCTAGCGAGAACTTCATACATCATCAACTGTTGAAGTACATTTCAACGAAGGTTAAGCAACCTTGACAGTCTTCAGCCGTTGGCAAGTAAATCTAATGAAGCATCGGAAGCATCGAAAGACATCAGCAGGAGTGCACGTACTTCGAGACGGTGGGGCCCATAGAGCCTGGGGCACCCTGGGCAGCCGCATGTACATCTGTGGCAGTCGTAGGTACCTGCGGCTCCCCCTCTACAAATAGAGGGCTTGGGGTGGCCATTTGTAAGAGAAAAAAGGCGAGGAAGCCCTGTCCATTTTGCTCTGTACACACTATAAACTGAGTGCTTTCTCATTTCAAACACTTGTGAGCTTAAATTTTGCTACATTTTACCGGTGGAAACCGAGTGTTCATTCATTTAAAGCTATTTGAAGTCTTCTTTGGAAGCCCACTGTAAGCATTCTTACATTTCTTAAAGCATTTCTCCACTTTTGCTCACACACATTTATTTATGTTGAGAGTCGTGTTGTGTGCGTATGCCCGGACCGTCGGTCCGTGGCTATTAATGTTTTTCTATATATATATACTTATATATATACTTATATATATATTTATCATCAAACTCTGTTTGATTGAGTCTGGATTTATATCTGGTGCGTTTGCCGCTTTTGTATATATATATATATATATATATATACATTTAGTCCCGCTTGGAGTTTACTTTGTTGCGGTTGATCGTCTTTATATATATATATATTTATATTTAGTCCCGCCTGGAGTTTACTTTATGGCGCTTGATCGTCTTTATATATATATACATATATATATATTTACATTTAGTCCCGCCTGGAGTTTACTTCGTGGCGGTTGATCGTTCATATATATATATATATATATATATATTTACATCTTTTATATATATATAACTGCTTACAACTTTCATACAAACTGCATCATCATGTGAGCCTAGGAATCATGTGATCATAGATTCAACCTCATGAATCTAAATTTCATTCCCGTGATGGACATTTTCAGCTGTGACCAGCTTGTAAATTATTTACGGTGTTTGAATTTCCTTAGACGGCTCTCATGCCCCTAAGGAATTCGGCACTACGATGTATCTTATTTTCTCGAAGATGATTCGCATCTCAAAAATAAAAACAATTCAGCCAAACACATAATAAAATGGAAGTATCAAAGGTCTCAATTACTATTGAGCATAAAGGTTTGAAAAACCTCTTTTACAAAACATCACTGCTATATCTTGTTAAAATTAAACTTTTATAAAAAATTCAAACCCTTTGTATATAGGTGCAAACGAGGCATAGTACTACTTTTAGACAACTGCACATTGACCCACACACACACACATTCAGATAAAGGTTTAAATTGAAAAGTGGCGGTCACCATGTCACCACGGATGTCGGGGGGTGCCTAACACCTTCCCTTTGCATAATCAATCCCCAGGACCCTAACGAATATCAGTTTCACAGACCAGTTAAATAGTGTCACATCACTAGGTCAATGTGGGAACCATTTCCAGTTGAGTTAGTGCAACCATTTAAAAATACCAACTGGCTCTCTTACAGTCCAATCGTCGACTTATACATGTCGGACCTTTTCACAACTTGTTTTTTCAAACAAATCTCACCTAACATGAGAACACCAAAAGACAAGAACATAAAAGGGACAAATAAAAATCCCGACGCCGACATGTGGTGTGACGAATGAGATTTTGTAATTTAAATTGAATATTTATTGAATTATATAAATAATTTTTTGAGGATTTAATAATTAGATTAAATAATTAATTGATGAAATTGTGGTAGATTAATTTTATTATATGTGTTATATTTATTAAATTAATGTGGAGAATTTTTATTATTCAAATTATGTATTTATGTGAGGTTATTGAATTAAATGAAATATTTAATAAGCATAATGTTATTGTAATTAATTTAATAATTAATTAGAGATTTAATAATTTGACATAATTAATAAATGAGAAATTAAATTTTTATGACTATATGAATTAATGAGAAATTATTATATTATATTTTAATTAAATTAAATAAGATATTCGATTTATTATTGTGTATGGGTGTGACATTATTAAACTATAATATAAGAGATTTATCAAATTAAATGGATATGAGCCTTTTAAGGCTAGCCAAACAGAGCCCTATTGGGAGTTGGGCAGTTAACCACGAAAGTGATTAACTAACCACAACAGTGTCAGTTTTTTTATTATATACGCTTTCTTTTATTTTGCTAAGTCTGGAAAAACAGGTCACAGAGAGAATTTTGAGAATCAGTGAGATTAAAAGAAAAGAATTGTGGGAAATTTTGAAGTTGTTATCATCCTTATGTAATCCAAGCAGAGAAATCAACGGTAAACCCTTAAATTCTAGTTTTTATCTACGTTATTACAGTTTTCATGAAAGATGGTTTTCAAGTCTCTGTTCAAGTCTCTATAATTGATAAGAGTAATAATTGTGTATATATATATATATATGATAATGTGCCATCATAACATGTTTTTATCATATATGTATGTGTTCATAACATCAATTTCATAAAAATAGGTCGTAATTAGATTTTTTAAAAGTTACAGAGTATAAAAATATGGACATATGGCCCTTACGTACAAATTTAATGTGTTAATCATATGTTGTATCATAAATGTACACTTGTATATGATTATGTATATTAAAATGAATAAAACAAACTTTGAATGGACAGATTTGGTGTTATAACGAACCCGTAGTGCCAATCTTCATGTTTTGTTTTCAAAACTTTCAAGAACAACAAGAATAGTGAAAATATATAATTTGATTCAAGTAATTGTGTGTTTAAACATGTTAAAATCACTCTATAAAGGTTGGGTAATGATTATGTACGAATTCTAGTATATGGGTATGTTTAATTTAATGTATTTAATGATCATGTAATGATAATTTTGCTTGGCTTTGTATTCTTCGCAAATTGGAAATTCGAAAATAGGAGTTCCGCGTCGCGGTGCCAACTCCATGCCTTAAGTCCCGTAAATGCAGCACTTAAAGTCCAAGTCGCAGCGCCCAATAACATGTGATGGTGGTGAAATACAATTTACTCTCTGCAGTTTGTCCAAGAAGGAGCATTTTAGTGGTTTTATTTTAGGGACTGTAATAGTAACCTAATTTAATGAACATAAAAACATGTTAGTCATATAATGAGATGTTAAAATAGGTTCTTAACATGTCAATAAGGCATTTACATGTTGATTAAATTGTTAAACGTGTAGTTAGCTTGTTGTTTGTGTAGTGTGATATTATGTGAAAGCAAGTGTGGTAGTTTGACTAAGTATAGTCATAATCAGAGTTTAGACAAAAAGAATAAACTTGTGATGATGAGTTACGTTATAATTGACTGGTATTGTGAATGTAAATGGTATGTAGGATTAAATCGAGGAACATGTATAATTAACGTGTAATCTACGCACGAGGGAAGTTTCCTAACCCTGTTTGTTATCGTTATTCAAGTTTATAAACCTTACATCTTTACACTGAGCAAATTCTAGACTTATATTCTATATTGATCAAGTCTTGTTATTTGTTGATCAAGTTCAATATGTTATATTAAAGGTTATTAATCTTTTCAAAGTATGATTTATGTTATACAATTCTTATTCCATTGTATACTTCTTGAGTTATTATTCAATTTGAATATCAGTTATTGTTGAACCTTGTAAGACTAGCGAGCCCTTATTCATTCGACTAGTCCATAGTTGATGAACGTTCTAAATTTTAGAACCCTTGTTGAATTATCCAAACCAAACTTCCTTTGGTGCGGACTCTAATGTCAAACTGAGATGAACAACCCTGTATAGGGGATTACATATGCGTTAGCGTTAAGATATTATGCACAATATGGTACTAAGGGCTGATCCCCCTAAGTACGAGTAGAAGAGTCCATAGTCTTATGATTGTTAAAGGTTTCAAGTTTAACCCTTGATAGCCTAGGACATAGTTCAAGGTCTTATGACCCTCAGAAGTTCTTGTAATTATTGTTATTCATTCTTGATTCAAAAGTTGAATTTCTTATTCCATAAGTCTTTGATTCACTCGCATGTTATTATAATGTTGTTTTATTAATATACTTGTGGGCAATCGTGCTCACTCTTGCATAATAATAACATTGTAGTTAAGAACGAAAGGTCTGGCAAGCCTTCTTCTAGCAAAGGCAAGGGCAAGATTAACAAGTGATGAAGACTTGTTGTTTATATGATTATATATTTATGTTTTATACTTATGTCAATGTTGTGTAAGACTATTATTTTTTTATGTTTCCGCATTTGAGATTTAAGGTTAGTATGACCTAGGATTGATGTATTTATTTCAGATGATGTAACTCCTTAAGGAGAGGATTTATTTCTATCTATTTATGCTTTCATTTATTATGGGTAGATAGACATTTGATGTTCGAATAGTGAACACCAATTCATTTGGGAATTTAAGTACCCAGATTTGGGGGTGTCACAGGTGGCGACTCTGCTGGGGACATCCAATAAGAGGGCTTAAGCCGCTATTTACAAACTTTTCAAAACCTTTATCTACATGTGTGTGGATGTTGCATTTACATTTGAATGAATGTGTACGAATGCATTTACTTATTGCACTTACGGCTTTTCACCATATCTGTTTATGATATTAGTGCTTCGCACATGTCATCATTTCCATACGGTGAGACACGTTGTATGTGAATGTATGTTGTGTGGTCCCTCCACCAAGAGGCAATCCTGTCGGTGTTTGATTACTGAACTCGTAGGGAGACTAATTTCAATGAGGCTTTGGAAAGACCAGATTAACTTCTCGTCAAGTAAATTGCGATGATTTGGGAAGCTTCATGCCAAAAAGCCACGAGAGTAACCTAAGATAGGTCAGCCTCTAATAAACCAAATGAGGAGGAAAGTCTCTTCATACTTTCCCATTTCAATTACTTGTAATTGCAATTACTTGTAATTTTATTTCTATGCCAGTCTCAATATAATGGAAAATATGAAGGAATATGTGTACATACATTCCCTTTTATCTGACATGATATCTTGCCATACAAGCAGCTGACATCCGTTTTATAGGATAATACTCCTAAAATGGACACATCACATAACATGTAACATTTCTACAATCCCTAAGACTAAACTACATAAGTCTTTTTAAAGGGAAACAATTGAGCCTGTTACTCGTTCAAAATCCAAAAAAGGCAACAAGCCTACATCCCAGCATAGCTACATCTGGCAAGTCTAATCCCACTCTTGTCTCTCACGAAGAGTTTGAAGGATTAAGTAACCAAATTATAGAGTTGGTTGTTCTTCTGAAAGAACTACACAAGTCCACTCAGGGTCCACAAATACCCATACAGACAGAATCCTCTGTACATGGAGGAACCCAAGTGAAATTTAACTAGGCACACTTAGAAGGGGGGGTTGAATAAGTGTAGAAGCAATCTATGGCCAACTTTTAAAAACTATTAATTTCAGGTTACTAAAATGATTGAAATCAGTTTACTGAATTAATATAGCCTTTTGAATAAAATACTTGATGTTAAAGAATTATCTAAATATAATCCAAGTAGTCAAATTAAGATAATTAATTAACTTATGTGATTTTAAGTAAAGAAAATAATAAAATCAACACCAAGATTTTTACGTGGTTCAACTATTACCCTCTATGATAATAGCCTAGTCCACGTCCAATACCAACTAGTATTGGAGACTCACTTTATTTATTTCTTTATAAATAAATACAGATTACAAAACAGATTCTAACAAAAATTAATTAACAATTAATTTCCCCTGAGCTCTCTTGCTCCTTGTGCACCTATGCACCCTTTAAGCACCTTTGCTTCCTTGAACCTGTTTGTAAGCTTTTTCTCTAATCCACTAGGATTAACACCTTTAGACTACACTTAGTCTAAAATAGAAAATTCAATACAATATAGAGGTCTATGATCAATGCAAAAATAATCAATTTAACAATTAAAGGCTCAACTATATGCAATGATCAAGTAGCACATAATAAGCAATTAATTTCTTACCGAATATCAGCTAATAAATATCAAAAAATTAAACACTTAGCCGATCACACGTTGCACTGGATGAATGTATATTGCTCAAAAATATCAGTATATGTGCAAGAGTAAATTCGTGAGTTCTGTGTTTTTTCCAAACAAGAGAATACTGTATTTATAGCTCATATTATATTACCGTTAATAGATATGTATAATTAGTCCAAGTTAAACGGTATAGTCAAAAATATGAACGTTCACTTCGATATTTATCTAAGTAACCAAATCAAACTTCTTTAGTGTTTGAGATAGATAAAACTTTGACTCCTTCTTTTCGTATAAAAAGGTGGCAGTAACTTACTAACTCATATGACATCAATCTCTTTCCGAAACAATCTTTAGAGTCCCAATATCATTTACTCCTTGAAACACTCAAATATCAAATCAGTAGCTACCGTCATTTAAATTTCCTAGGAGATCATGATTATATGCAAGCTTATCACAATTAATATCATTCACCTCTTTAGCAAACTAGATTCACTAATATATATCCACGTGTAATGTACTCCAAGTATGTGAATTTAATTTGCATGCTAAAACATTTTTCATTTTAAAATCATTTTTCATTTAAGACATAAAAAGATATAATGCAATAATGTCCTAGAGCCTTTAAATGAAAAATCAATTACTATGCAATTGACCTTACATTGATTTTTCCTAGAAAATAGAAAATCCTTCAATTTTTTGAATATCCCATCAAAGCTCTTTTTCACCAAAATACCTGAAATACCATAAAACAATTTAGTACATGAACATTTCATCATCAAAACATAAGGCTAGAATATGACTAAGTCAACATTCTCCCCCTTTTTGATGATGACAACCCAAAATTGTTTTAACTCAAAAACTCCCCCTGAATATATGCATAACACAATTAACTCCCCCTAAATCCATGCAATATCATTTCAGGATACTGAAATACGATTTTCAATAAAGTTACAAAATCCTGAAATGTGTAAACATTTCAAAACAATCCTGTTACCTGCAGTAAGTGTTAGTTCATCAAATATCAAAATATTTACTGCAAATATATCAAAAATTTTAAAATCCCAATTTAAACATAAATCTTTTTGGTGATACACACCAAAACAAAACAAAACATTTTTAAAATTTGTCCAGAAGCAATCAAAACAACTTAAAACAAATTTCAAAAACTCTCCCCTTTCATCAAGAATCAAAAGGATACCATTCATCGAGCTCTACCATGGCTGCACGTTGGGCTTCACGCTGAGTGAAGTAGGGGCGATGGTTTGCACGATGGGCCTTCTCAGCAATACTCAAATCCGTAGCAAACTGTGGATGCCTGGGAATGACAGTGGCAGGGGGAAGATGGACATTTAAAAATTCTCCTTGATACTCAGCCAGCCAATTGCAATGCACCCACTCCGGGACAGTCGAATGTTTATGCTGCATATGCAATTTAGATCACACATCATTAAAACGAACAGAAATAAACTCGGCCAGCTCCCCTATTTGATTACTAATAAACTTCATTTCTTGACTCAGCTGACACGAATTGCGATTAAGACGTCGTTGCATTAACTCAGCCAAGGCAGTTGTTTACACCTCAAAACCAGCTTGCAAATCAATAAACTCATCTTCAATGTTATGATAGAGTTTATTGATTTCAGGTGCACCCAAAGGCAACTTACCTTTTTCTAACACAGACATTCTATTATGAAGGGCAGTCATTTCAAGTTGCATTTTTTCTTGATTACCAAGAATTACTTTCAACATTTCCATGATTTCAGGAGAGGATTGAGTAATGGGCTAAACAGGAGAAGATGGAATAGAGACTGGAGGATCAGGAGTTTCAGAAGGGATTCTAACAAATAAACCATCAAGTAAATTGATACGTGACATTTTCAGGGAACTAAAACTAATAGAATCAGTAACTGAAACAAAATTTTCATTGTCAAAAGAAATTTTAAAATGTTTAAACAAAGTAGTGAGAGTAGCACTATAAGGCAAACAAGTCTTTGATTTTTGCAAACAAGCAGTCATGTGATGAAACATGAGTTGAGATAAATTGAAAGACACACCACGTAAAATTAGAGCAACAATAATCAGATCCTGATAAGTAAAATTTGCTCCTCCACCTAACCGAGGCAACAGATTATACCTAACAATATGATGAAGGACACATGAAATTGGAGAAACATCCACAGTTTTAGGAGTGAAAACATCAGTTAACCGATTATTGTTCATCACAATTTGAAGATGTTCCAATGGAGTAAATGGAAAATGAACAGCTCCATTCTTTGTAAAAGGACAGACACCAGAAGAAGAAACATTTAAAATGCTACCAAAATCCATAACAGTAAAATAAAGAGATTTGCCTTTGACAAACGTTGTATAAGAATCACCATGGCATTCTAGATTCGTATAAAACTGTTGAACAAGACTAGGATATGCCACAGAGGGAGGAAAAAGCATAGATGATATACCGCAAGATTCAAATAACAGTTTGAGAGGGGATTGCTGAAAACAAATCTGATCAACAGATTTTTCGTAGACAAATTATTTAGGAAAAATGACTGTTTTAAATCGTACCTCATACGCATTACTGCGAAAGTAGTTGTCAGGCAGATCAGAGGATAGATTAGGGTTTACCGAAATTGAAGGAGGGGTAACTTCTATCTTGAATGACTGACGCCGCTGAGAGGGTCCAGTAGATTTAGGCAAAGACAGACTGAACATGGACTCATCAGAAGATGAAGAGTACACATACTCTGTTTCCTCAGACACAACTTTCTTCATTTTACACTGCCGGCGTGAAGGTCTGGCTGTCGATGGAGGTGGAAACTACGCCTAATCGTCGTCAGAATCGATCAATGATCTCTTATGCGTACGAGTCCTCATGATACCAAAGTAAAGTTAGAGAGAGAAAGATAAGAATAATAGAGAGAAACTGAGACAGAGGAGTTTTAGGAAAATGAAAGGAAAGTAGATAGAAAGATATAGAAGAAACTCTCCTGAACACTTACGTCTTCCGAGACTCCCCATCTAACTTGGCGTGTCAATTTTCAAAAATCATAATGAAATATTTATGTACGCACACGGCTCCCTAGAAACCCTTCTGTCATCCGGTCTTTTCAATTTCCAAAAATAATGATGAGATATATTTATGTAGCTCAAGAAACACCCCAGTCGACCGGTCTTTTCGGTTTCCGACGCTAATCATGATATAATCCTTGATTCTCGCGTCCATAAATTAGGCAATTTAAATTATTAATGGAAAACATAATTATCTTAATTAACAGATAATATGATATTCATGCAATACTAGGATAATATTAATAAAAAAAAATCATGCAGTACACATCCCAAGTTCTCTACGTAACATGCAAAATCTATCTTCACTCAAAGGTTTAGTGAAAATGTCTGCAATTTGTTTTTCTGTAGGAATGAAAATTAATTTAATTAACCCTTTTGAAACATTGTCTCTTAAAAAATGATTTCTTACTTCTATATGCTTTGTACGTGAGTGTAACACAGGATTTTTGGATATATCTTTAGCACTAGAGTTATCACAATAAATAGGCACACAATCACATTATATGTCAAAATCACATAGAGTTTGTCTCATCCATAAAATTTGTGAACAACAACTTCCTGCAGCTAGATATTCACCCTCAATAGTTGAAAGAGCAACTGAAGTTTGCTTTTTACTATGCCATGATACGAGACTTTGTCCCAAAAAAGTACAAGTACCACTCGTACTTTTTCTATCAATTTGACATCCTGCATAGTCAGCATCTGAATAGCCAATTAGTTCAAAATGATTGGAAATTGGATAAAATAACCTTAAATTTATTGTACCACTTAAATATTTCAAAATCCTTTTAACATCATTTAAGTGAGATTCTTTTGGATTAGCTTGAAACCTTGCACATAGACAAACACTATACATTATATCGGGTCTAGAAGCAGTTAAATATAATAAACATCCAATCATACCTCGATATTTTGTTATATCTACATCAATACCTTTCTCATCAATGGTGAGCTTTATTGATGTGCTCATTGGAGTACCTTTCGAATTAGCTCCTTCAAAACCAAATCTCTTGAGTAGTTCTTTTGTGTATTTGGTTTGATGAATATATATTGCTTCCTTTGTTTGCTTGATTTGTAGTCCCAAGAAGTAATTAAGCTCTCCCATTAAGCTCATGTCAAATTCTTTATGCATGCACTTGTAAAACCTCTCACAAAGGAAATCATTAGTAGCACCAAATATTATATCATCTACATATATTTGAACAATAATAATATCAACATTTTTATGCTTAATAAACAATGTAGAATCTATCTTACCTCTAACAAACCCATTTGATAAGAGATACTTACTCAATCTTTCGTACCAGGCTCTTGGAGCTTGTTTCAAGCCATAAAGAGCTTTCTTTAGCTTGTACACATGATTAGGATACTTTTCGTGTTCAAATTCAGGAGGCTGTTTGACGTACACTTCTTCATTGATGTATCCATTAAGGAAGGCACTCTTTACATTCATTTGATGAAGCTTAAACTTTTTGTAGCAAGCAAAAGCTAACAGAATTCTAATTGATTCCAGCCTTGCTACTGGTGCATAAGTTTCTTCATAGTCGATCCCCTCCTGTTGATTGTATCCTTGAGCTACCAATCTAGCTTTGTTACGAATGATTGTGCCGTGCTCATCAAGTTTGTTCTTGAAAACCCATTTCGTACCAATGATTGAAACATCTTTTGGAGGAGACATAAGTTCCCATACTTGGCACCTCTCAAATTGTTGAAGTTCTTCTTGCATTGCCAATAACCAGTTCTCATCAATTATAGCATCCTTTGCATTCTTTGGTTCAACCTGCGACAAAAATGCAGAGAATGCACAGTGATTTTGTAAACCTCTCCGTGTGGTTATACCTTTATTGATATCTCCAATAATATTTTTTGGAGGATGATTCTTGATGTATCTAGCTGTTCTTGGCATTTGGATATTATGCATAACTTCCTCTTGATCATTAGACTCATTTTCAGCATCTTGCAAATCTTCAGGTTCATGTTCATGCTGATAATTCATTTCAGGTTGCTGAATTTGTTTATTTGGTCTCCTGCTTTGTTCATTTCAGTTTGCTGAAATGTTGACTATCTCCAAATTACCTGCATCATCTTCACTTTCTTTTGGAAGATCATTGTTAGTCTCATTGAAAGTAATATGAACAGATTCTTCTACACATGACTTTTTAATATTGAAGATGCGATAGACCTTACTATTTTGAGAATAACCAATAAATATTCCTTCATATGACTTAGCTTCAAATTTTCCCAAATTGTCACTTGTATTTAAAATGAAGCATTTAGAACCAAATATTTTGAAATAACTTATGTTGGGAATTTTATTATTTAAAAGCTCATATGGTGTTTTCAAAATAATAGGACGAATGAGTACTCTATTTAAAACATAACACGATGTACTTACGACTTTATTTAAAAATTCTTTGAAGCTTACTTTCTTGTAATAGAGTTCTAGCTGTCTCTTGTAGAGTCATATTCTTCCTTTCCACCACTTCGTTTTGTTGAGGAGTCCTTGGTGCTGAGAATTCATGGCTAATACCTCTTTGATCACAAAAGGTTATAAAATCTTTTTGAAATTCAGTGCCATGGTCACTTCTAATTCTAATGAGTTTGAAACTATATTTTGTTTCAATTTTTCTTATTAATCTTTCAAACTCTTTAAATGCTTCATCCTTAGTTCTCAAGAATAATACCCATGTGTATCTAGAGAAGTCATCTACTATTATAAAAGCATAAAACTTATCATTTATACTAGAATGTCTTTCTGGTCCAAATAGATCAAGATGAAGTAGTTGTAAAGGAGAAGAAGTTGATACATTGTTCTTTGCCATAAATGATGTTCTTACTTGTTTTCCAAGTTGACATGGAACACAAATTCCCTTCTTTTCATATTTGATTTTTGGCAACCCTTTGACAAGATTCTTTGAGGATAATTTCTTGATTAAGTCCATGTGAACATGTCCCATCCTCTTGTGCCACAAATTAGCCTCATCTTGTACAAATGCAAGACATAATTCTTCATCCCGTTGCTCAAAGTCAATAGTATATATATTTCCTTCTCTTTGTGCAACTAAAGTGATATTATTAGTACCATGAGAAATAGTGCATTTTTCTTTATCAAAACTAACTTGATGACCATTATCCATTAATTGACTAATACTAATAAGATTAAATTCAAGTCCTTTAACAAGGTGAACATTATTTATACTTACCTTGCCATTTCCAATTTTACCTTTTCCGATGATTTCGCAAGTTCGATTATCTCCAAACGTGACCGTTCCATTCTTTTTCTTGATGTCTAGTTCCATGAACTTTTATTTATCATCTGTCATGTGACAAGAACATCCGCTATCAAGAATCCATTTTTGAGATGGAACTTTTGCTTTTAAACATACCTGTCAAGAAAAGATAGTTCATCTTTTGGGTACCCATATCTTTTTGGGTCAATTTGTGTTAGTAGGAAGTAAGTCACTCTTTTTAATCCATACCTTTTTAACCTTATTTCGTTTCTTAAAGAAGTTTATATCTAAATGACCTTTAATACCACAATGTTTGCAAGTTGTGAAAGGAGATCAATAATTTAAGCTAAAACGTGATTTTGAGTTTATCATTTTCATATTACTCTTTTTATGCATAAAATTAAAACCAATTCCTTGTCTTTCAAAACTAGGTCTTTGTTTTCCTAATATGACATTTAGATTTTCTTCACCTTGAACAAATTTAGCAAGAGATGATTTTAGTGAGTCTATTTCTTTTTGAAGTTCATCATTAGGACATATTTTAATAGGAGATTTATCACTAAATGCATTAATACACACATCTCTCATTTTTAACTCATTAGTCAATTTTTGGACTTCATTATTTAAGAATTTCACCTTATTGAAAAGTATTTTATTAAAGTTGTCTAAATAACCAATCTTCTTGACATGTGGATTCCTTTTCAATTTCTTTCTTTTCATCTATTAGTGAATCTACTTCATCCATTAATGTATTAACTAATCCTTTAAGCTCGCATTCTTTTCTCTTAACTTTTTATTTTCTTGTTCTAAAGAATTTAGTTCATTAGGAAATACTTGATTCAATTCACCTTCAATTCCCACAAAACATACTTGTGCTATCTCATCTTTAGCATCGATCTCCACTTCGGATTCTTCATCACTCCAAGTAATAAAGGCTTTGTTCTTCTTGTTGTCTTTGTAGTTGGTCTTCCCTTTATTCTTTAGTTGAAAACAATCTTTCTTGAAGTGGCCAGGATGTCCACATTCGAAGCACGTCTCTTCATTTTGCTTTCCTTTGAATTTATTTGAATTGAAGATATTTCTCCTCTTGTTTTTCCTTTATAGTAACCCCTTGAGTTTCCTTGACATCATTGCTATTTCTTCATCGGAGTTATCATCAAGTTCCTCTTCATTATCTGCAGTAAAAGCTAAGACCTTTCTTCGAGGAATTTCCTCCTCATCATCATATCTCTTTAACTGATGTTCATATTCTTCTAGTTCACCAAACAAGGTTAAAGTATCCATGGAAGAAATAGTAACAAAATCTTGAAGAGTAGTGATTTTAGAAGCATACCTTTTGGGCATAGCCCTAAGCAACTTACGGTTGATCTCACTTTGAGGAATAGTCTTGTGTAGCAATTTCAGGGAGTTTATAAGGACTAGAAATCTTGCTTGAGCTAGCTTGATGGTTTCATCTTTTTCGAGCTTGAACATTTCATAACCGTGCATAAGCATGCTTAGCTTGACTTCTCGGACTTTTGAAGTACCTTCATGACTTACCACTAAAGTATCCCACATCTCTTTGGCAGTGTTGCATGAAGAGACTTTATCTATCTCGGATTGTACCATGCCGCTGAGAAGTGTGTTCATAGCCTTTGAATCATATGAGACCATGTAGATTTTGGTGGAATCCATTTCTAGCAGAATCTTTGGTGTCCCATCATCTCTTCGTGGAACAACTGGTCCGTTCTCCACAACCCACCATTCCCAAGGATCTCTTTTAAGATAGATCCTCATTCAGAATTTCCAGAAGTTGTAATTTTCTGTGCCAAACAGCAAAGGAGGTCTATTGGTTGATTGACCTTCTTGATTGTTGTTTCCGAACTGTGCCATGTCAGAATCTTTCCCTACAAGTCACCTTTAAGACCAAGATAAGTAGAGCCAAGCTTTGATACCAAATGAAATTTAACTAGGCACACTTAGAAGGGGGGGTTGAATAAGTGTAGGAGCAATCTATGGCCAACTTTTAAAAACTATTAATTTCAGGCTACTAAAATGATTGAAATCAGTTTACTGAATTAATATAGCCTTTTGAATAAAATACTTGATGTTAAAGAATTATCTAAATATAATGCAAGTAGTCAAATTAAGATAATTAATTAACTTATGTGATTTTAAGTAAAGCAAATAATAAAATCAACACCAAGATTTTTACGTGGTTCAACTATTACCCTCTATGATAATATCCTAGTCCACGTCCAATACCAACTAGTATTGGAGACTCACTTTATTTATTTCTTTATAAATAAATACAGATTACAAAACAGATTCTAACAAAAATTAATTAACAATTAATTTCCATTAAGCTCTCTTGCTCCTTGTGCACCTATGCACCCTTCAAGCACCTTTGCTTCCTTGAACCTGTTTGTAAGCTTTTTCTCTAATCCACTAGGATTAACACCTTTAGACTACACTTAGTCTAAAATAGAAAATTCAATACAATATAGAGGTCTATGATCAATGCAAAAATAATCAATTTAACAATTAAAGGCTTAACTATATGCAATGATCAAGTAGCACATAATAAGCAATTAATTTCTTACCGAATATCAGCTAATAAATATCAAAAAATTAAACACTTAGCCGATCACACGTTGCACTGGATGAATGTATATTGCTCAAAAAATATCAGTATATGTGCAAGAGTAAATTCGTGAGTTCTGTGTTTTTCCAAACAAGAGAATATCAGATTTATAGCTCATATTATATTACCGTTAATAGATATGTATAATTAGTCCAAGTTAAACGGTATAGTCAAAAATATGAACGTTCACTTCGATATTTATCTAAGTAACCAAATCAAACTTCTTTAGTGTTTGAGATAGATAAAACTTTGACTCCTTCTTTTCGTATAAAAAGGTGGCAGTAACTTACTAACTCATATGACTAAAATCTCTTTCCAAAACAATCTTTAGAGTCCCAATATCATTTACTCCTTGAAACACTCAAATATCAAATCAGTAGCTACCGTCATTTAAATTTCCTAGGAGATCATGATTATATGCAAGCTTATCACAATTAATATCATTCACCTCTTTAGCAAACTAGATTCACTAATATATATCCACGTGTAATGTACTCCAAGTATGTGAATTTAATTTGCATGCTAAAACATTTTTCATTTTAAAATCATTTTTCATTTAAGACATAAAAAGATATAATGCAATAATGTCCTAGAGCCTTTAAATGAAAAATCAATTACTATGCAATTGACCTTACATTGATTTTTCCTAGAAAATAGAAAATCCTTCAATTTCTTGAATATCCCATCAAAGCTCTTTTTCACCAAAATACCTGAAATACCATAAAACAATTTAGTACATGAATATTTCATCATCAAAACATAAGGCTAGAATATGACTAAGTCAACACCAAGGTCTGGATAAAGAAATTCTCGCACCTGAGTTGGAGAAAACCAACAAAACCCCTGAAATTACCCATCTCAAAGAAGATCCAGACACCGGTGATATCAAGAAGAAAGTCCTACGAATGGAAGAGACCATTCGGTCTATCAAAGGGATTAGAGCACACGGGAGTGTTTCATATCCAGACCCTTGCATTTTCCCTGGGGTTCATTATATAGAGAAATTCAAGACTCCCGATTTTGAAAAGTATGATGGATTGGGAGATCCTTACACACATTTGAAGGTATTCATTGGAGAGCTCAGATCTTATGACGAGGATGAAAAGCTTAGAATGCAGCTATTTCAGAAAAGTATGACTGGAGAAGCCAGATCATGGTACACCAGATTAGACAACTTCAAGATTCATAGTTGGGAGGAGCTAGCTCATGCCTTCCTAAGTCAGTACAGTTTCCAAACTCAGATGGCTCCTGACCGGTACCAAATTACCAAGGTCAAGAAACAAGCTAATGAGTCTTTCAGAGAGTATGCCCAAAGATGGAGGCGTCTGGCTGCTCAAGTTATTCCATCTATGACTGAGTCTGAAATGGTGATGTCCTTCATAGATATTCAGGAAGCTCCCTTCTATGAGAGAGTTTTAGCTGGCATTGGCAAACCATTCTCTGAAATGATCAAACACGAAGAAATGGCCAAGATAGGATTGAAGTCAGGAAAAATTCAAGACCCTGGCGCTCTCAAAGCTGTAGCTGAGCACATCTAGTCTGGAAGTTATGGAAACAACCCCCGGAGGGTGCATAAGAAGGAAGAGGAGGATGTTTCCTTGATACTACAAGGACAAAAAGGCAGTCAGAGCATGCCTATTCAGAAGAGAAACTACTCCCCTTTCCAAGCACAGTCTTTAAACCCTCCATTATCAAAGAGTGGAGAAGTCAGACACACTCGAGTGTTCACGCCCTTAGGGGTCTCACTCGATAATATTCTCAATCTTCTGACAACTCAAAAGAAAATTACCCATCTTCTTCCACCAGCTAACCCAAGTGGGAAAGGTTTTAATGCTAACAGGAAGTGTGCTTATCATGTTGGAGCTTCAGGCCATGAAACTGAGGATTGTTGGGCCTTGAAGCATAAAATCCCAGATTTGATTGATAATGGTGAGATCGTGTTAATTAAACCCGACCAACCCCATGTGCAAGACAACCCTCTTCCTCAACACAAAGAAAAGGAGGTTAACATGATAAATTGGAGTAGTGGACATACTTCCCACTACAATGGTGGATCCTCCCAAACCAGCAAGGATAGTTTTGACAGATGGGATTATGCACAGTTCCAGCTTATGATGGAATAAAAAATGAAGGCTCTTTGCGAGCAAGTTAATCAATTGGCATAACTGGTGGTCCATCAGCACCAAGTCACATGTCAATTATTCAACCAGGAGCATGATTGTAACAATCCAAAAATTTAAATTGTAATTTTAAAGATTTATGAAATTATATAAATATTTAATTAATGTATTTATTATAGAATAAATATTTGTTTAATTTGATTTGATTTGATTATTTATTTGTTGAATAAATAATTAATGAGTTAAGGAAATTGATCATCATGAGATAATATTTTAATATTTGGTTGATTAAATAAAATTATAATTATAAAGAAAATTATAATTATGTCATATTGATTTATGTGGTGAATTAATTTAATAAATTGTTATTGGAATTAATTAAATTGAATATTAAAATTTAATTAATTAAAGTGTGACCATAAACTATATTATAAAGGAGTTATTAAAATAAGTTAAGGGAGGTTAATTCAATTTTTGCCAAACAAGGCTTAATGAATGTTATGTCTTTAATTTAAACCTGTTTTACCAAACAAATTGTAAGATTTAATGGGTTAATTTTTAGTTAGCTAGCCAAACAAGCCTTATGGATTTTGAGTTTAAAAAAAAACTGATGTCAGTTAAAGTTATAATTATATTATAAACTAAATACATATATTATTACCTATACGTTATATTGGGTTTAATACGTAAGTTAGAGTTTAGAATAGGGAGAAAAACTCAGAAGAAGGAAAAAAAAGAGAAGAAGAAAATTACAGAGAAAAGTAAGAGAGAATTGGGAGAAGTCTAGAGAGAGAAATTGGGGAAAAAGAAAGTTTCATAATCAAAAGAATAGCCATCATCTTCTAAAATTAAGGTATCCTCTTGCTTGTATTTTTTCAAAAAGTTGTAGTTATATTCTCTTCTAAAATTCTCTGTAAAAGACTTTGTGAAGGTTGAATTATTTGTTTTATATAGCTTTATATGATAAATTGTTTGTTATAAAATTATTTTCATAAGTTTATATATGAGTATAGTTAATGAATTCATGTTAAGTATGTATTTTTGTGAAGGAAATCATATTACAGTGAATTGGTATGAACATATATGAATATGGCTTAGTTTAAAGTAAAAATAAGTTTTAATTAGTTGTATAATATATAAATTGACTATTGAATTGAAGAGGATGAATAAACATAAGCATAGTATGTTGAATTAACTGTTTTAATTGAAAAGCAAAAGCACAGTGATGATTTTCACTGAAACTTTCAAAAAGTGAAGTTTTAGCAAAAATAGTGAAAATTAATAGTTTTAATTTGGATGTTTATGTTGTTTAGATGGCTAGAAATGCGTGAGAAAACATTAGATTATGCTTATGTAAACCTATTATACCTTAGATAGGTTGATATAGTTGTTAGAAAGGAGTTTGGAGGCCTAATTTGGCTTTCCATAGTGTTACAGAGCATAAAATCGCAAAACGCTGAAGGGACCCCCGCCCCGGCGCCCCCCAGTGAAAAAACTCCCGCCCCGGCGGGGAGGTAATCTTTTAAGCCGATTTTGGAAAAAAAACTAACAGAACATAGTTTACTAAAATGGGCATAACGTTTTCATACAAACTCTGATTGATGCAATTCTTGATGATCCGGAACGAGGACGAGTAGACCTATAATGTTTATTATTTAAGTTTGTCAATTAGAAATCGTTATGAAGGGTGAAAATGGCCATTGTTAGTACTGTTGTGTATTTGGAGGCAATCGGAAGGCGTCGGGATGTGCGAATGCAAGTGCAATTCTTTATGTGTTAGTATAACCTAATGATAATATGTTGGACATGTAATAGGATGTTGTACCAAGTTGTTAATGTGTATGTGATGCAATGACATGATCACTTAAGTAGTTGTAATAAAGCTAAATAGTGATGTTCGTGAAAAGATGTGATGTTGTTAGTGAGCTATATGAAACTAATATTAGTGTAACTAATGTGTATTGTCAATACATATGGTATGTGTAGGACTTATTGTGAACGAGAGTAGGGATTGTTTAATCTACGCACGAGGCAAGTTCCCTAACCTTTGCTACTTTATTATTCAGCAAGGTTACTTTTCACTGTCATGATATACTTTTGCAAGTTCTCTATTTCTAATCTCTTGTTGAGCAATTTATTGTTATGCAAGTTCTTTAACTCTCATTTACTATTGAGAAATTTAATTTATCTTTAATTCTTTATTCCAAACGAGATTACTTTGGTTATTTAAAGTCTGTAACTTTGTTATAAGAAATGTGTTTATTCAGCTAATAATAATTGTTGTTTGATATTCGTTCTCCAATGTCATTGTACTATCTTACATTATTGTACTGAACTCTAAGTTGCCTAGCGATTCTTTATCAATTTAAGTCAACCCAAACCAAACTTTCTATGGTTTGCATATGTACTCACACAAATTTTGAAACCATGTTGTCGATGATAAAATTTGTTCAATTTAGAAATTGTTAATACTCTAGCTCTTATTGATTCATCGATATACCTTGTTCATGAAGATATTATAATCAAACTCTTGAATAGTTATTGGTCTCTATCTAATTCAACTAGTACTTGGTTGATGAGAATTCTAAAGATCTAGAATTCCTTTGAAGTTAATTCTCAACCAAACTTCCTTTGGTTTGGAACCTGATAATCTAAGCTGAGATGAACAACCCTATATTAGGGGATTATTTTAGAGCTACGCAATAGCGTTAAAATGTTTCATGCAATAATACATAGTATAAAGAAAAAGGTGATCACCGAGTACGGGTTGATGGTCCATATAGTCGTTTAGATCATTAAAGGTTACAGAGAAACACACATTAACCTAGGATATAGATGATGATTATAGTCTTTTAGACTGTTAAAGGTTAAAGTAGAAATACTTGAAAACCTAGAGTATAGTTCGTGGTCTTGTGACCCTCAGTGTATTCTTTGATGTTGATATCTAGTGTTAACTTAAACGTTCATTATTCCTTTGAACTCGTAGCTTTTGAATTAAAGTTTATCGTTCTGGTAAGAGAATTTTACCATTGAAAGTTCAGTTATTGTCATTCATAAAATGTTATTGTACATTATTCTTCTTGTTTGCAATTGTTTGCTCACTATTGCACCAAACAATGCAGATACATATTGGGTTTAATACGTAAGTTAGAGTTTAGAATAGGGAGAAAAACTCAGAAGAAGGAAAAAAAAGAGAAGAAGAAAATTACAGAGAAAAGTAAGAGAGAATTGGGAGAAGTCTAGAGAGAGAAATTGGGGAAAAAGAAAGCTTCATAATCAAAAGAATAGCCATCATCTTCTAAAATTAAGGTATCCTCTTGCTTGTATTTTTTCAAAAAGTTGTAGTTATATTCTCTTCTAAAATTCTCTGTAAAAAACTTTGTGAAGGTTGAATTGTTTGTTGTATATAGCTTTATATGATAAATTGTTTGTTATAAAATTATTTTCATAAGTTTATATATGAGTATAGTTAATGAATTCATCTTAAGTATGTATTTTTGTGAAGGAAATCATATTACAGTGAATTGGTATGAACATATATGAATATGGCTTAGTTTAAAGTAAAAATAAGTTTTAATTAGTTGTATAATATATAAATTGACTATTGAATTCGAAAGAGGATGAATAAACATAAGCATAGTATGTTGAATTAACTGTTTTAATTGAAAAGCAAAAGCACAGTGATGATTTTCACTGAAACTTTCCAAAAGTGAAGTTTTAGCAAAAATAATGAAAATTAATAGTTTTAATTTGGATGTTTATGTTGTTTAGATGGCTAGAAACGCGTGAGAAAACATTAGATTATGCTTATGTAAACCTATTATACCTTAGATAGGTTGATATAGTTGTTAGACAGGAGTTTGGAGGCCTAATTTGGCTTTCCATAGTGTTACAGAGCATAAAATCGCAAAACGCTGAAGGACTCCATACAGCCCCCCAAGTGAAAAAACTCCATACAAGCGAGAGGTAATCTTCTAAGCCGATTTTGGAAAAAAAAACTAACAGAACATAGTTTACTAAAATGGGCATAATGTTTTCATACAAACTCCGATTGATGCGATTCATGATGATCCAGAACGAGGACGAATAGACCTATAACGTTTATTCTTTAAGTTTGTCAATTGGAAATCATTATGAAGGGTGAAAATGGCCATTGTTAGGACTGTTGTGTATTTGGAGGCAATCGGAAGGCGTCGAGATGTGCGAATGCAAGTGCAATTCTTTATGTGTTAGTATAACCTAATGATAATATGTTGGACATGTAATAGGATGTTGTATCAAGTTGTTAATGTGTATGTGATGCAATGACATGATCACTTAAGTAGTTGTAATAAAGCTAAATAGTGATGTTCGTGAAAAGATGTGATGTTGTTAGTGAGCTATATGAAACTAATATTAGTGTAACTAATGTGTATTGTCAATACATATGGTATGTGTAGGACTTATTGTGAATGTGAGTAGGGATTGTTTAACCTACCCACGAGGAAATTTCCCTAACCTTTGCTACTTTATTATTCAGCAAGGTTACTTTTCACTGTAATGATATACTTTTGCAAGTTCTCTATTTCTAATCTCTTGTTGAGCAATTTATTGTTATGCAAGTTCTTTAACTCTCATTTACTATTGAGCAATTTAATTAATCTTTAATTCTTTATTCCAAACGAGATTACTTTGGTTATTTAAAGTCTGTAACTTTGTTATAAGAAATGTGTTTATTCAGCTACTAATAATTGTTGTTTGACATTCGTTCTCCAATGTCATTGTACTATGGCTATTACAGTGAATTGGTATGAACATATATGAATATGGCTTAGTTTAAAGTAAAATTAAGGTTTAATTAGTTGTATAATATATAAATTTACTATTGAATTCGAAAGAGGATGAATAAACATAAGCATAGTATGTTGAATTAACTGTTTTGGTTGAAAAACAAAAGCACGGTGATGATTTTCACTGAAACTTTCAAAAAGTGAAGTTTTAGCAAAAATAATGAAAATTAATGGTTTTAATTTGGATGTTTATTTGTTTAGATGGCTAGAAACGCGTGAAAAAACATTAGATTATGTTTCTGTAAACCTATTATACATAAGATAGGTTGGTATGCTTGTTAGAAAGGAGTTTGGAGGCCTAATTTGGCTGTTCGTAATGTTACAGAGCATAAAATTTCAAAACGCTGAAGGGACCCCCGCTGCGGGGGGGGTAGTCTGCTAAACCGATTTTGGAAAAAAAAAACTAACATAACATAGTTTACTAAAATGAGCATAACGTTTTCATACGAACTCCGCCTGATGCGATTCAAGATGATTCGGAATGAGGACGAGTATACCTATAACATTTATTCTTTACCTTTGTCAATTTGAAATCGTTATGAAGTGTGAAAATGGCCATCTTTAGGACTGTTGTGTATTTGGAGGCAATCAGAGGGCGTCGGGTCGCGCGAATGCAAGTGCAATTCTTTGTGTATTAGTATAACGTAATGACAACATGTTGGACATGTAATAGGATGTCGTATCAAGTTGTTAATGTGTATGTGATGCAATGACATGATCACTAAAGTAGTTGTAATAAAGCTAAATAGTGATGTTCGTGAAAAGATGTGATGTTGTTAGTGAGCTATATGAAACTAATATTAGTCTAACTAATGTGTATTGTCAATACATATGGTATGTGTAGGACTTGTGGTGAACATGAGTAGTGATTGTTTTATCTACGCACGAGGAAAGTTCCATAACCTTTGCTGCTTTATTATTCAACAAGGTTACTTTTCATTGTCATGATATACTTTTGCAAGTTCTCTATTTTTAATCTATTGTTGAGCAATTTATTGTTATGCAAGTTCTTTAACTCTCATTTACTGTTAAGCAAGTTAATTAATCTTTAATTCTTTATTCCAAACGAGATTACTTTGGTTATTCAAAGTCTGTAATTTTGTTATAAGAAATGTGTTTATTCAGCTACTAATAACTGTTGTTTGACCTTCGTTCTCCAATGTCATTGTACTATCTTACATTATTGTACTGAACTCTAAGTTGTCTAGCGATTCTTTACTAATTCAACTAATCCTTAGTTGATGAATGTTCTAAACTCTAAATTACCCTTGAAGTCAACCCAAACCAAACTTCCTTTGGTTTGCATATGTACTCAAACAAATTTTAAAAGCATGTTATCGATGATAACATTTGTTCAATTTAGAAATTGTTAATACTCTATCTCTTATTGATTCATTGATATACCTTGTTCATGAAGATATTATAATCAAACTCTTAAATAGTTATTGGTCTCTATCTGATTCAACCAGTACTTGGTTGATGAGAATTCTAAAGATCTAGAATTCTTTTGAAGTTAATTCCCAACCAAACTTCCTTTGGTTCAGAACCTGATAATCTAAGCTGAGATGAACAACCCTATATGAGGGGATTATTTTAGAGCTACGCAATAACGTTAAAATGTTTGCGCAATACATAGTACAAAGGTTTGATCACCTGGAGTACGGGATAATGGTCCATATAGTCGTTTAGACTGTTAAAGGTTACAGTAGAAACACCTGTTAACCTAGGATATAGATGATGATTATAGTCTTTTAGACTGTTAAAGGTTAAAGTAGAAATAATTGAAAACCTAGAGTATAGTTCGTGGTCTTGTGACCCTCAGTGTATTATTTGATGTTGATATCTATTGTTAACTTAAATGTTCATTATTCCTTTGAACTCGTAGCTTTTGAATTAAAGTTTATCATTCTGGTAAGAGAATTTTACCATTGAGAGTTCAGTTATTGTCATTCATAAAATGTTATTGTATACTATTCTTCTTGTGAGCAATTGTTTGCTCACTCTTTCACCAAACAATGTAGATGAAGTTAAGAAGTTTGAAGAGCTTTCTTCAAGCAAGGGTAAGGACAAAGTGCTTGATTAGACGACGATGTTTAATTTACCTTTTATTTATGAAGTTTATGTAATATATTTGATTATGGCTATGTTTTAATTTTTTTTTGATGAATGTAATAAAGGTTAGATGACCTTGGATTTATCTTGAGATTATGTAACCCTTGATGGGAGATTAATTATTTAAGCTTTTGAGTTTAATTATATCTTTTGTTTATGGGTAGTTAGTTATAATTTATTTGGACAGTGAACACCAAATCTGTGGAATTGAAGTACCCGGATTTGGGGGTGTCACAATGATATCCTCCTTCCTCTTATTACAAGTACTCCACCACGTACTCCAGAAAAGGAAACACTGGAGGATAAAATTACAAAAAGAGTAAATGCCAAAGCCCGTCGGGATTTAGCCAACAAAAGGGAATTCACCTATTTAAGCCAGCCGATGGAGGAGATATTGCAGATACTGATCAATGAGGGAAGAATCACAGCTCTGCTACCTCCAATCAGCCCATGATCAAGACAGTTTGATTTTAATGGAGTGTTTCAATACTGCTCCCACTCTCGCGGTCACAACACTGAAGAATGATGGGCACTCTGCCATCTTATTCAGAACCTAATTGACAGCGGTGTCCTACAAATGATACACAATGACGTTGTATTACTGGAGAATGGGGACACATTTCCTACAAAGTGGAAGGAAGTCGTAGCAGTTATATCTTCCGAGGTAGATTCAGCTACCCCATCATATACAATTCAACTTATTCAACTCAGAGGTGTTGAAAATCCTTTAAAAGTGGCTACGCCAAAGCCAATCATCTTGCCATTCAGACCACAATATCATGTTGTCAGCCTACAGAAAGTACTATGGAATTATGGAGAGGCTAAAACATCTTTATTCATTATTAGTATTATAACTCACAATATTAACAACCAGATCATTCCCAAGAAAGAGGGGACTTTCTGATAAGGATTTCTCCTTATTGGTGCGCAATTAGGTGACCAAACCCCTTTCCTAGATAGAACTTTCTAGATATTATCAATAATGCAAATAAATATATGAATAACTTTGTCGTCTCAATTATTGATTTAATAATATAAAATATTATGGCAATAATTGAAATAATAACACGAGATACTATGCAACAATTACTGTGACAATAATTGAATAAAACTGAGTGACTTCTCACGTAAGCATCAATAATCAAAGATATTGTACAATACAGTGTGCTACTATGCAACCACGCATATTACTGTACTTTTATCACCAGGTATTTCAACAGTTAATGATAAAACTTTTGCAGTTATTTTTATAAAATTATTTCTGTCATTTTCTAACTCCAATATTAATTCTGTAGCGGTGTCCACCAATGATTGTGTCGTTGTATGAATATTTCCCAACAAAAAAATATTCCCTGACCAAACGAATATTTTATGACAACTTGCTTACTTTGCAAAATTTGTAAATACAACCCACAACTATAACATTATATCAAATCCACACCTTATTATTCAAAATAGCATTTAGAGAAAAATTAATCTTTATTCATAAAAGTTGGGGTCTTACAAAAACAATTTGGTTCGGGATAAATTCTCAAAGAGATACTTGAATTTTCATAAATATTTGTTTAGCTGAATCAAATAGCTTAGACGTATACTAATAATTCGAACATCAATCAAAACATTTGTCCAGCCACTTTAATTGGCATTGCCTTTTCTTTAACTGGTTTAAAATTCTGAAAATCATTTTATGACGTCATGATATCACACTGTATTTATAGTCCGTTTGAGGATTCCGTCATTTTGTGACTTTGTCATACTACATCATACCATAGTAGGTTGACGATCCTTAGATCACATCCAACACTACGTAATTCTGCATTGATAACTCCATCATTTTTATCATCTTTGCACCAGGTTCCATGATGCATTAATGATATATAAAATATATTTTGATATTTCAAATTATTTTTGTCTAGCCGAAACAATTAGCGTATACTCTTCTTTAAACAGATCAAAACCATTGAAAATCATTTTTAGTGTTATCATGCCACAACAGGTAACGAAGTGTTAGTGGCTCAAAGTCCACACCTACACACTTGTCACCATGTGTTGAGGATAACAAAATAAATTCATTTATATTTTTAAAAGCACATTAGTGCGAATTTAGCTTGATGTCAAAAATTTCGAAGTCTAGCATAGCTAGAAGCTTTGGAATACCTATGCTTCCTTCGTCAGCTCCAATTTCTATAATGATCCATTGCTTAATAATTATATCTAATTCTATCATCCTTAATTCTCCATTCACAACTTTTCTATACCCCAGTATAGTTCATCAAACTTACCACACATTATGAATTCAGAAACTTTCCACAATAATATGAATTTAGGAACGTATCCTAGCAATACGTAGTTCAAGAACCAATCAGGAACTGTCCATACGCTTAGGGGTTCAAAAACATACCATACGATTATGAGTCACAAACTTACCATAAGTATAAGTTTTAAGAACTCGTTCCTAACCTTATATTCTCTACTTATCCGTTATACACATGAGAAAAGAAATCTCATTCTTAACATACATATAGCAAATAACACGACATCAGGTTCCAACGATTATCAATGTAAGAAGCTAAGTAGTTGTCGAACCAAACACAATCCCCTGCCCATATAAGAAATTGGTCGACTCGGCTACTAATCAATATAGGAAGCTAAGCGATTGTTACACCAAGAACAAATCACTGCCCATACAAGGAATTGTTCAACTCAACCACTATATCAATATAGGAAGCTAACTGGTTCTCAAACTAAGTACAAATTCCCTGTCCATACAAGGAATCATACAACTTAGCTGCTAACATGAGTCCTCAATTGAAATCCCACATAATCCTAACTTTCTCTTTGCTTACTACAAATTTTCTTTAATCCGTATCTTAGCATTTACCACTCTTTCCTGAGTTTACATCGTACAATTTCATAGTACATTCTCTTTATAGCGTCAGGCTATATCTTCTTAATCGTTAAACATATCATATGTTATTCAACAATTCAATCTAATCACGTTGTGATCTTATTTTACAAATATTTCTCCTTATCCTTACGATCGTTCTATTCTACGATCACCTTTACTATTATCCTTATACATAGACTGGGTATTCTAGCTCGACGTTGATGGTAATCAGATTGTCATTGATGATGTATTTAACTTGTTATTAATGATGTATTTAACTTGTCTTCCCAATAATTGATTATACCATGTGGTGATGTTAAACACTTGAAAGGATATGTAGAAGGTATATGGACTGATCTCCATTGGAAGTTTAATTTGTCCTACAACATTTAGTCGAGACCCGTCAAAGGCTCTTATGACTATGTGGCTACTTTGGATTCGATTTAGACTGATCTTTATTTTTTCCAAAGTGTCGTAGGGATAGATGTTCAAGGAACATCCTTCATCTATCAATACTCCTCCTATCACATACCTAGAGGATATCACTGCTACATGTAATAACTTGTAATGACCAGTTCCTTCCACTGGTATGTCATCATCAGTGAATGATATCACGTTGGTGTTGAAAATGTGATGTGATGATCTTAAGAAGACTATACCAAGTACATAATGGATATCTGTTGAGGTGTCTCCTGTAACACCCCCCTCCTGAAAAGGAAAGGGAGGTCACATGCAAAGCACAACAATCAACAAAATTAGTAAACGGAGCACTAATAACTTCAAATATTAATAGTGGTGATCCATTAATAAAGTACTAGATATAATTTTCCAAATAGTGGCACAACAATCAAAACCTAAAATTTAATAAACATATTCGATCAAAGGTAGCTCTCTTCTCACCCTAGCCCTGAATCACCCCTGCAAACCTGCCGGAAGAAAAACACAGCATGAGCCAATTGCCCAGTACGGATATAAAGATACACAAGATATACAACTGAAATACGAAATCAACTGAGACAAAATACTGAACAAAGTCTCAAATGTAAATACTGACGAAAATATAATCTCTAATGATTTGAATGGAATATATCTGAATCAACAGAATTAACGAAACCAATAGAAGAGTAAAGAAATAACGAACTGAAGTAACTAACTCAATGAAATGAATTGAACTGAACATCAACAAATAAAACTAATACAATGAAATAATAGGTCGAATCAAATGGTTGGGTGTTAATATTTCATACCGAATGAGCTCAGAAATATACATTGCCACATAGGCAAGTCAAACTAATGCCACACAGGCACATCAAAACAATGCCACACATGCAATCACACATTGGACCGCAAATCCAAATGTATGCTAATCGGATAGGTGTGTTTGGCACAACATCATAAATTCGCAGAACAGAAAATTAGGGTTAACCCATACGCCTCCCACAACAAAATACCAAATGACCCACTTCCTCCGGAGCCCAAAACAGAGACGCCGTGGACTAATCACACCACCACGGAAAGTGTCATGCCTCTCGTGCCAAGACGACATGCCAGTGGTACCCCCACAGGTGGTTATAGCTCAGGTATACCCTACGATATATTCTAACAAAAATACTATGTCACAACACATGCTACATACCAACAAAAGGGTTCTATATGTATATGTTGAACCAAATCAAATTATAGTCACAAGGTCTCAAAAAGAATGTAGCAACATGTACCGCTCTACAATTTTCAAAAATAAATAGTACTAAACATGATAACCTAATTCAAAGAGTAGAAATACGAGTCATATATATCAACTCCAAAATGATCTAATATATTTATTTCACAGGAAACAATTATGTGAAATAATAACGAAATTCGAACAAGCGACAAAATGAACAAATCAATTTAATAAGAGTATTGCTGAGAGAGTACGAAATTCGTACCTGATACTTCCAATTCATTTATAGCACACTCCACAAAATCTTACCCTCGAATGCCAACGATATCAAATACGAAACGTTATTCACAACCTAAACATATTCACCTCAAATTAAAAATAATCCAAACTAATAATTCCAAAATAATTCATAATCTATTTAATATGCCTTTAATCATCGATTTATATCAATTATTAATACTCCAAAATTTATATTCCAAATATAACTCTTTAAATTCCATCCGTCCGATCTAATTAAAAGTAATAATAATACAATTATAGTTACCTACTAATTATAAATTATATTAATATGAAATTAATTTCTCCAATTACATCAATTTTATAAGACAACCCAAATTAAATTATACTATATCTTCTAACCGTATTTTTTTTTATATTATATATTAACAAATCGAAACTTAATAATATAAGTATATATATATATATATATATATATATATATATATATATATATATATATATATATATATATAACCTTATTACTTTACAAAAGTACAACAACTTTCAATTGCATGATGATAACGATATTTTTTTTTAAGGAAAAAGGCAAACTTCAATTCATATAAACACTAGTACAAAAAAAATAGCATCAGTACTTGATATATACACGTGATACCCATATATTGTAAAAGGGAATATCTATTAATCAAAATTCTTATTTTACTTTGTTCCATATAAAGACTAACAATCCTTGCAAATCATACAAGTTTCACTATGCTTTAATTATTTTATTGGTAAAATGTCATACCTGCTTCCAAATGTCAATGATGGACAATTGATTTCCCAAAACTCCTATAAAGGATACTCCTTCGCCCAGCAGCGCACTTTTTTTTTTCCTTCTTGTTTTGCTCCCCAATTCGTATCAGTTATAATATAATAGTTAGGGTTTACTTATTTATTTATATATCTTATTGTGTCTCCTAATTTTAATTGGATTTTAATATTACCCAAATACAAAATAGACCCAATTAGTATAAAAGCCCAAATTAATGTAATCACATACTTATTATAGTTCACACAAATTAAATACAATTTAACTCAAACATTAGAAAAGCACAATTAAAATATGGATTTAAATTTTATTTATTTGTTTTATTTCTTTGTTTTTATTTTTTTACCGGGTATTACATCACCTACCCCTTAAAAAGGATTCCGTCCCTGGAATCAAAAGAATGAACGTACCTAATTATGAAAAGATGCGGATACTCCACTCGAGTAGACTCCTCCGTCTCCCATGTAGCTTCCCGCTCCGAATGGTTTCTCCACAAAATCTTAACAAAAGGAATTATCTTCCTCAATTTTAATTTAATCAGTTATTTAATTATCTACTAAAAGAATTTAATTTTCCAAACAAAACAACGAAGAATATAGGGAAACAAAATCATTTACCTTTTCTAATTTAAATACAATTGTATAAAATAAAAGTAATTAATATTTAATTATATATATAAAAAATGGGTCATTACATTTTTCACCCCTTAAAAATAATTCCGTCCTCGGAATTCAAATAAGCTAAAAAAATATATTTTGTTACGACGTAGCGCCACCATTTGTTATGATCAACGCGGATAAGTCATCGGTCCACGTAATTATCAATGTATTTGTAAAAGATTCGTCATCTACCGTGCCAAGCCTTGGTAAGGTTCTTCGCGTTGGATCAAATTAGATCACATGATCCACCATTGGTACGGGCCGTCGCTAATATCTTTGAGTTTCATTCTTGCAAACATACGTACTATTCAAAACATAACTCGAAATCACAAAAAAAAATCTTCATCTAAATACGATTCGAATACCCAAAATATTTAAAATTATTTTTAACTCGTAAAATATTTATGTTCCACACATGACAAAGATATAACAAATTATTTTTATTTTATTTATTTATTTTACATAAATACATGCAAAACTTCAATGACATCGGACAAATAAAATAATTTTACAAATTATATCTCCAACTCACCCTAAGAACTCAAGAGTTTCAAAATATCATAACCTAGAATTAATTTAGTTCTTAAATAATATTACACCAAAAATATATTACTACTAAGATATCTTCATCACCATACCAAACTCCAAATCATATATCCTACTATCTGAATAAGCAAACTATAGCTTTCAAAATCTCTTAAAGATTCATCACTTATTATATATCTAATCATTCAATGAATCAATCATTCTCTTAATGCAATTCTTAACCCAACAAATTCCAAGATCTCCACATACTATCAGTCAAAATTTTATATAAGATAACTCCAATATTCTACTAGGAAATAATCGAAAATTCATTTACTCCAAAAGATTAATCCAATTACCTCGAATCTCTACAACAACTCAAAATTACAAGAGATCCTTTGTACTTAATAATTTTCACTTTATCATATTATCCCACCGATTCACATACCTCAATTTAGTCACAACTTAATAAAAATCAAAATCTAACCCATATCAAATCCTCAATTCCAAAATCATAATGATTGTCACAAAATAAAACAATTCTAACAAATAATTTTGCCAAAATCAAATTCTCGTCGATACAAATACTCACATCATAATTGTATAATCATTTCTTATCTAAATAAAATATGACATTATTCTCCTTAATGGTCCAATCACAATCCTTAACTAATATTATTGCTCCAACGCATAACAATAATAATCTAAAAATTTTATCTCGCCTTTCTCAAATCAACTATAACTCAAAGAACTAAAAACACTTGGTCAAAATCAAGACCAACCACACAGAGAACAAAATCGAATCAAACTCCTACGCCTACCCAGTGATTTATCTATAACTCACAAGTCAAACCTAAATAGGTTTTCTACAAGAAAGAACCTAAGCTCTGATACCATCTCTGTAACACCTCCCTCCCGAAAAGGAAAGGGAGGTCACGTGCAAGCACAACAATCAACAAAATTAGTAAACGGAGCACTAATAACTTCAAATATTAATAGTGGTGATCCATTAATAAAGTACTAGATACAATTCTCTAAATAGTGGCACAACAATCAAAACCTAAAATTTAATAAACATATTTGATCAAAGGTAGCTCTCTTCTCACCCTAGCCCTGAATCACCCCTGCAAATCTACTGGAAGAAAAACACAGCATGATCCAATTGCCCAGTACGGATATAAAGATACACAAGATATACAACTGAAATACGAAATCAACTGAGACAAAATACTAAACAAAGTCTATTACATAATAATTAGAATATATTATATTTTATTATACATAGTGTTTTCATAGTGCCTCCATAGTGTTTGCATAGTAAAATCTTTTATAAAGTTATTCATTTTATTAGATTATAAATAGAATATATTATATTTTATTTAAAAGATTTTGCTTTAAATATGGACCATCAGATTAAAGTAAATCAATCTGGACCGTTCATGAGTTAGTTACTATGCAGTCCATTTTTCTATATAGAAGCTCATTCCAGCGACTATCTCGGGTGTAACTATCAATTCTTCACTCACCACAAGAATATCTATAATTCCTTCTTCGTCTGACATCACATTATCATGGTTAGTGATTAGAGGTATCCCCACAGTCTCATTCACTCCATTGTTTGCATTCTCAGCTGCCATTCTCAAATACTGCCATAAAACAAGGGTTAATTAAGTAAATTAACGTATCACATAATATCCATATATTATGACCAACTAACAATTAAGCTTAGGTAGGACACACTAGCAAAAAATTTACTCATCTCTCCCGTCCTAGTTATATTCCCCGTTCTCTGCCAGAGACCATATCCCTAAGCTCTGATACTAACTGTGACAACCCCAAAATAGGTCCATTCCATCCAACCTATTCTGAGTCGCCAAATACATGGTACAAAAAACAACTACAACTTTATTACAATAATTATCGTGCAAAATACAACAACTTCATGTGTGTTGTGAGTTTTGATACAAATATATATATCAACCCATGACTCTTGACACCAACTTGGGTATACGTCACCATGACATCTTACATAAAGGTATAGTCAAAAGTGTTTTTAGAAATTAAAATCTTTGGGAAGTTCTCAAG